>JASDQU010372191.1:125480-138638 GCA_032191745.1 Picea mariana | reverse complement strand
AACCATTAGGTCCACTGAGGCTGTATATATATATATATATATATATATATATATATATATATATGCAGGAGAAAAAAGACACTACATCGTAAAGACCTAAAATTTCCATTACAAGTGAGAACCTATTTGACACTTGCATTAGTGCAATATTCATGAGTGTAAGCAGGGTTGCGACCTGCACGAAAATAACATATTTCTTACCCATAATCGGTTGGTACGAGCCCATCTCTATTCCTGATAAAATATCAACTTGGAGAGTGAAAACATTGGATATCTGAACAACTATAATCGACCATTCTGAGTCTCTAATCAGTTTAAACGATCATTCCAAGTTTCTATTCACTTCGTTTACGCCATGCAGTGTGTACTTTTCACTTTCTATGGAAATTATTGTTTGGCCTACCATAAACACATAGGAAACTTTTTTTTTAATTGTATCCACTTACAAAATTTATAAAATCCAAGCACAACTTAATACGCTACATGAGTTCAATCCCAACCAAATTAATCATTTTCTAGGAGGACGTTCTCATCTTAGGTGGCGTTTAACATTAGAAGCATAGCCTGTGCAACAATTTTGTCAATTGAATATTAAAAAAACAGCATGTGCAGATCAGGCATGGGAAAATAAATGTTAAGAGGATTAGTATGGGATTATATTTAAAGGTCAAAGAGAACACGTTGTCTCATGCATGGTCACATGATGGAATTAGATTAAACGTTGATAGAATTATAGTTAATGCTACTAGTGACATGATCGCAATTGGACGTTCAAATTGTGGCAATTGCAATTGAAATGTGTTTATAAATTGGTCAGGAATTAATGAACCAACCCATCTCCATCTCGCTTGAAAATACTAGATTGACTGCATCCATTAATCAGTTAGGAAATATGGCCTCGCAGCTGATAATGTGATCGACGCGTTGCTCGTTAACGCCTCTGGTAGGATTATGAACAAGCATATGATGGGGGATGATGTGTTTTGGGCATTTAGAGGTGGAAGCTAGGGCGTTGTGATTTCCTGGAAAATCCAACTGGTGACTGTCTCGTCCAATCTTACGGCCTTTAATGTGACAAGAACCAAGCGATAAGTGGTGACGAAGGCCGTCCAGAAATAGAAATCTGTCGGGCATACCATGGACAAGGATATGTTCATGTGAGTGCAGTTGTTTGGCATCAATAAAGTAGGAGGAGAGAGGAAAATGGATGTGATTGCGTCGTTCCAAGGCATGTATTTGGGAGGTAAGGACCAACTCTTGAAAAAAATGAACGAAGTCTTCTGGGAGCTGGACTTGGCAGAGGACGAGTGCAACAAAATGACCTGGATCAAGTCTATGACCTTCTTCGAAGAGTCGATTAAGAGCGTGACAAAACTTCCCGATAGATACAATTCCCACAAGACCAGCGTCAAAATAAAATCGGATATCACAAGAACCTGACTGTCCACAGAATCCCTAGATGGACTATTTGACAAGTTGGAGAAATAGCCTGGAAGAGCCTATGCACTTTTCTCTCCTCTAGGAGGGAAAATGGACGATATTGATTCCTCTGCGCGGCCCTTCCCTTATAGAGAAGGAAAAATATTCGACATACAGTACAACGTGTTATGGAACAACTGCGAGGACAAACGCCCCTACATTAAGTGGATGCAAGAACTTTACAACTACATGGCTTCTCATGTCTCTTCTTCGCGCAGGGATACTTATGTCAATTATTTGGATCTCGATTTGGGTAGTGCAAATAATGGAACTACCATAGTCAAAGACACCGTCGATAAGTGCGGCATATTGAAAGAAAATCACCAGGACACCCTACCACCGTAAGGAACAACCTATCGTGGTACTTTTCTTTTAATATACAGTGCAAACACTCATTACTATAATAATAAGGACCTCATAAAAATAAAAATAAAATCAAAATCATAACAATAAACTTAATATAATAATGCTTTATCATTCAAAAAAGATACATGCTTTATAATAATGTTGTGGTAAACCATAGATATGTGCATCATAACAATAAACTTAATATAACAAGGGTTGCATGGCAGCTTAGTCCCTGTTGATTAATTTGGAAATGGAGATGATAGCTCACACTCTATAATTATTGATTATGATGATCACTGTGAAACATGAACAATATGTTAACTAGGGGCTAGTTTCATAGTCTTAAAAGAAATCAATTTGTAAAGATTTTAAATGAAAAAAATTAGCACGGATAACTATACTGTCAGAATGATTGGAATTCAAAAAATTCAACCTAGACTCACAAGGAATGGAGGAAGACGTGTTGCTCCATGACACTTAGCTTATAGATTTTTCATATGCCATATTGGCCAAGATCTCTGACCACATTTTACTTTAATGTGGATGTTGTATTGTTTTGGGATTAATCTAAATTTCTTTCCAATTAAGTTAAGCTAGCCAAATGCAAATTGCATTTTAAAAATATTCAATTTTTCTTTTTGAAAATAAACCTTTCAAATTTAATAATATATATTTTTATATAATATTTATTATATTACATAATAAATATAATCTAAATAATATACTAGATAATAAATATAACATAAATATAATAATAAATAATATATTAGATAATAAATATAATATAGATATAATGATGCATAATAATAAATACATAGTACAACTTTTTATATTTAGATGTGGTGATTGATGAAATTCATTGATTATGTAATTAATTCTACATATTGAAAGACGTGAAGAGAGCAATAACACTTCAATTCTATCAACCAATTAGAAATGAGAAACACAAATATTTTTATTATATCAAAAAATATATATTTGTTTTCCTATATTAAACATTGCATTGCATACACAAATTTCTGTTAAAAAACAAATTAATGTCATATCAAAAGTAAACTCATTGCTATAATCCCATGACAGAAACTAATAATAGTCTAAAACAACAAACTTGGTAAGTGTACAAGTGCTAATAAAAAGTTCTTACATAAATAATACTTATATTCTTGAAATATTATTGTAACTTTGTAATACCTAACTAAATAGAGTGGCCATTGATTGAGGCACACACAGCCTTACGTCAACAATAAGCGTAAAAACGCATAAAACTCAATCGAAGCATTATGTTAAGAATATTGTACTACAAACTATATAAAAAGACAAAGGATATATATAGATGAGATTATGTGATATATCCTTTTTTCTCAAAGCATTAAGAATGAAAAGAACGATAGAATTCTCAATTGTATTTTTTTAATTTTTAGTATTTTTTTATTCATAGAGTTTTTTTTGTCCAGATTATCAGCTTCATCTTCATGAAAAAAGAGAAAATTAAAAAAAAAAAAAAATATTCAATTTTTAATAGTTTTTATTTATATAATTTCTTTGGCTAGATGATCAACTTCATGTTCACCAAAAGAAGGAAAAAATACTCAACTTTTAATAATTTTTATTAATAGAGTTTTTTTGATTAGCTTCATCCTCCCACATAAAATTAAAAAAAAAACACCCTTGAACATTGATCCTAAAAAACACTCACCACTACTTGGCATATTTACTCTTCCAAAAGTTATCCTTCACTATCTTAGATAAACTCTCAAGTTTTAAGGACGTTGATATGACTAAACACTCTGGAAGTGGTGAAGCCATGTATGCTCTAAATCCCTAGATATCAAGCTCGGTAAGGATGTATTACAACTCTCAAGTTATAAGGATGTTGATATCACTAAACACTCTGCAAGTGGTGAAGCCATGTATCCTCTAAATCCCTAGATATCAAGCTGGGTAAGGATGTATTACAAGGTACAATTTTGTTGTGATCAATTTAAATTTAAAATGGACCAAAATATTCACGAGTAAAGATTTATACTCAAAATTTATATTAATAAAGTGTTATTTATATTAATAAAGTGTTAGTAGACATTTTATATGATTTTTTGTGCTCATATGGATAAGACTATCCATGTCAACAACAACACTATATTCTTGATCCTTCTAATGCCATTGGATATGGAAATATCGATTCCCTTTTACTTGCCACAACATCGATAATGCCATTGGATATGGCAATATCGATTCCCCTTTACTTGCCACAACATTGATCGTTACTTTGAGTAAGTATGTATTGTTATTGCATCTACTATTTTTATGTATATTTTTAATGTAGTACATGGTACTATCAAAAGATAGTTACTTTGACTAAATATTTATTGTTAATGCATTATACCATCTTTATGTATATTGTTATGTAGTATGTACCATTTTTTGAAGGTGAATCCACTATTATCATATCAACTCTTCTTTTCTTTGACCATGACACTCATCCAAAGACTTCATTTGCTAGCCAATGATGTCAATCCAATAATACAAAAGAAATTTTTTGTGATAAAATGAATGGTAAATGAACATGTTAATAACCAAACATTAAATTCCATATATACATTCATAGCATAATTTATAATTGATCTAAATAAATAATTGAATAAATAATTGTTTTGTAAAGTAAAATTGTGAAAAAGAGTTTAATTAGGAACATACAACAAAACTTAACCAAATGTTTTGTTATGTGAATTGTGAGATTTTATTATATTAAATAGTAATGTTAATTTATAAATTGAAAAAAAAATTCATAAACATTGTTCTTCCATTTGTTATCTTTAGAGATGTACTTTACTTGTAGATATAAGCAAGATTGATTTATAAGAGAAAAAAAGAAAAAAAAAATAACTTTTAAAATCTCTGATTGGGTGGTTCTTTTTCTGTTTTGGTTTTTGACTATCACATTCCATTTTATACTTTATGCAAGTTGTGCCAATATGTTAGTTATATATATATATATATATATATATGATTGGGTGGTTTTTTTCAGTTTTGGTTTTTGGGTATCACATTATATTTTATACTTTATGCAAGTAGTGTCAATATATATATATATATATATATATATATATATATATATATATATAAATAAATAAATATATATATATAAAATTTGGGTTTGATGATCCTTCATGAAATATAAACGTACTTCCAAGTCATTTTTAAGATATGTATTAATACATGTTTTTAAATGAAATATTATTCACTCATTTCTTAAATACAATATTTATTTCCCAAATATAATATTTATGGTTTTTTATTAAGTATTTTTATTATATCACTTATACAATACAATTCAAAAGATAAATGGTTTATTATGGTTTATTAAATTTGCATGGAGTAGTTTTATATTTATTCCCTAATTCTGTGACAAAATTTGTATGTCATGAGTTTGAAATGATATATAATATGATGCCACTAAGAATGTGTGTGAATTACAACTTATATAAAGGGAATATAAAACCTTATTCAGAGATGTTTTTGTATTATTGATTGGATTTGGATGCTCGAATGAAATTTGGAGCATTTTAAAAAAAGTAAGTTTGGTGAATCAATGATCATTGAGTTCTCCCCTTTCTGAACAAAACATAAATAAGAAGAAAAATTGGTGAAAAACCTCCCCTATGAATACCATGGTTCAGGAATAGCATACCTTCTCATAATTTGGGTTTGATGATCCTTTATGAAATATAAACGTACTTCCAAGTCATTTTTAAGATATGTATTCATACATATTTTTAAATGAAATATTATTCACTCATTTCCTAAATACAACATTTATTTCCCAAATATAATATTTATGGTTTTTTATTAAGTATTTTTATTATATCACCTATACAATACAATTCAAAAGATAAGATGGTTTATTATGGTTTATTAAATTTGGATGGAGTAGTTTTATATTTATTCCCTAAATCTGTGACAAAATTTGTATGTCATGAGTTTGAAATGATATATAATATGATGCCACTAAGAATGTGTGTGAATTCTAACTTGTATAAAGGGAATAGAAAACCTTATTCAGAGATGCTTTTGTAGTATCGATTGGATTTGGATGCTCGAGTGAAATTTGGAGCATTTTAAAAAAAGGAAGTTTAGTGAACCAATGATCATTGAGTTCTCCTTTTTCTGAACAAAACATAAATAAGAAGAAAAATTGGTGAAAAACCTCCCCTATGAATACCATGGTTCATGAATAACATACTTTCTCATAATATGGGTTTGAAATGATGAAAGAAAAACAAATTTTTGGTCAACAACAATTGGACAATGGGTAATATCAATGTAAACAATAGAAGTTTCACTAAAACGTCGGTTTCCCTTTCAATGAAATAGAAAGGGGTTGATTAAACTTATATAATAAGAATAAAAAGAGTTTACAAAGAAAATTTTCATACACATGTAAATAAATATTAATGTTTTTTTAAATGTGATAAAGTATTTTAAATATGTTATGCATATTAATGTTTTTTTAAATGTGATAAAGTATTTTAAATACGTTATGCATGTGCCATGGTAAATTTTTAGGGTTTAGCTAGGTGCATAATTCTTTTAGCTACATAAATCTTTGCAAATAAAGTATATATATATTTATCTTTAACAATTGTGTAATGAGAGGATTAAATTTAGACCTAAGTATTTATAGGTCAATTGAAAGTCCCAAACATCAATGCAGTTTGTGATGAACATCAAAATTTCAAAATACATGTGTGAATCTAAATGCATTTTCACTATTCCATTTAGGTGCAAGTTGAAATTCACAATAAAATGAAAATTGAAGATTGAATAAATGATTCATCAGTTCTATTGGACTTTGGACATCATAATTATGTCGAGGACACCCTTCTTAGAATAATCTCATGTGCCAATAGTTGTTTTTTCGAATGAATTCCAAATCTAGGATTTCATTCAGTCAAATGCATTGTAAACATCATTGGCCCAAACATCATGTGTCAACCCCTAATATTTCAAAATAAACATATGTTAGTTGATACAATGTAGTTTTATTGTTTCATTTGGTTTTATGACTCCATAACCAGTTTTAATGGAAAATGAGTGTTGGATCAATGAGTTATCCATTTTCTTGGATTTTAGATATCATAATTAAGGTAGCGACACCCTTCCCCCACTAATTAAATAACCTAGTAATCATTAGCTTTTTTCCAAGAAAAAATTTTCTCGAATTTATATAGAGTATAAATTCATTTACATGTTAGCTGCAGCAAGCTATGGGCTATGTGACGTGGTCAGTACATTATCAGTGCTGGACCAGTACAAAAGCTATCAACTATCAAAGGTTACTAATGTAGGAAATAGGACAGCAATCTTTCCATACTAGTATCTTTCCATAAAACTATCGTCTATCTACAACAATGTGGGCCAGCCAACCTTGTTCAAAAGATACTAAAGTAGGAAATAGGACTCTCTACTCCTCTATCACAGTGGAAAATCGAGAGTCTCCATGTCACTTCTTTTAAAGCTCTTTTTGAGAGAGTGTCCGCCTCGCTGTTATTAGATCTGAAATTAACTTGAATGACTTTTGGATCGAGATTTTTGTTCAAGGGATGCATTGCTAAAATTTGCTTTAGGTTGTCGAATTTACAAATCATTTCCCCAAACATGATTGAAGGTTTCCTTGCTCCCTAAAATTCCAAAACACGTGTGTGACATATTGTGTTTTATTACTATTTCATTCATGAGATGTTGCGTGCAGTACCTTAACTATTTTATATGTTTTTTCAAAGTTCAAATTTAGATCATTCTAAATTAATTTTTTCTATAGAACGTGGTTTGAAAAGTAAGACTACCATCCGAATTGAAAATTTGTATTTTTATTGTTTTAATTTATATATTAAAGTAAGACTGCCATCTAGAATTAAAAATCTGTTTCTTTATTTTATAAATAACAAATAACAAGACTGCTTATAAATAGTGAGACTACCATCCAGACTCTTTATCTCCTCACATGTTACATATTAAAGGTCATAATTAATATAAAATTAGCGATTTCTGATGTAATGGGAAACTCGATTCCACAGCGATTTATGAACTGCAATCACACAATCAAAGAACAGAACTTGATGATGTCAGTGGGAAGCTGATTACACATCTATTTTTATGGATTGCAAATCACACGATTAGAGAGAACAGAAGTCGATAAAGTAATTTGGTGTGTCCATTTTACTTTTAAAAATACAGGCCACTTATATGATTCATTCAAAATAGGTGGCCACTTGCATGATCACACTGTTATTAAAGTACCTGCTAACCACAAATCTGTCATGGTTCATATACAACAGGTGGACAAGTGGTCATTATGGTTTGTTGTGAATCGTGATTTGAAGCATGCTCCAAATATCATTAAGAAGCATGATTTGAAGCATTAAGAATGAAAAGAAAGAGAATATTCAACTTGGGTCCAAATAATACTTCTTATTAATCGAATTTTTTGGTCAGAAGTTGATGACCAACTTCATCTTCCTACACAAAACAACAAGAAAACACTTAGTTAAGATTATCTCATGAGTAAAAACTACATTGACTCAATTTTTCAAATAAGTGTAAGGTAAACATGAATGAACCAATCATCAAATAAAACAAAACAAGTGTAGTGAACACTCAAATGAAGCACCCTTGAGCATTGATCCTCAATAAATTCTCACCACTACTTGGCATATTTACATTTTCAAAAGATATGCTTCACTATCTTAGATAAACTCTCAAGTTATAAGGAAGATGATATGACTAAACATGTTCTTGTGAAACCATCTATTATCTAAATCTATAGATATCAGGGAGATAAAGTACAATTTTGTTTAGGTCATTTAAAATGGGTCAAAATATTTAGGAGTGGAGTTTTATAGTCAAAATTTACATCAATGAAGTGTTAGTGGAAATTTTATACCAAGAAATATGTGCTTTTTTGTGTGCCCATATGGATCAATGTTTGTAGCTTATAATGGATTTAGTTCAATAATAGAGGCTTTTCCCCACCAAATCTCGCTTTATCTGTGAGTTCCACTATTGATGTTCAAGTCCCTATAAAAGTCCCAATCATACATATTTTAGAGTCGTTAAAACTTAAAAGACAAATGTGAATTTTATTCATGTTATCATTAAATCATAGATCTAACTAATTTGACATTCCATGATTGCAGCAATGGATAAGACTATCCATGTCTCAACAACAACACAGGTTACACTCGATGCTTCTAATACCATTGGACATGGCAATGTTGATTCCCATTTATGTGCCACAATACCTGTTGTTACTTTGACTAAATACATTTTTATGTAGTATATTGTTAATGCATCTACTATGATACCATTTTTTAAGAGTGAATACACTATTACTATATCAACTCTTATTTTCTCCATAACAGTCACCATTTCCTAGCCAATAATGGCAATCCAATCCAATAGTTCAATTTTTTTTTTTATAAAATAAATGATAAATGAACACGGTAATAACAAAACATTGAATTTTATATATACATTCATAACATAATTCATAATTATCGAAATAAATAATTGTTTGCATAATTATCGAAATAAATAATTGTTTTACAAAGTAAAATTGTGGGAAGGGGTTTAATGAGGAATACACTACAAGACATAGCCATTTGGTTATGTGTGTAAACCATACCTATATCCATTTAGTTGTGTGTAAACCATACCTATATCCATTTGGTTATGTGTGTTGTGAATGTTTGTTAAACAAGAAAAAAAAATTAACTTTTAAAATCCACATTTTAATAAAAAAACAAATGAACTTCTAAAATCCATAGCATTGATGAGGGTGGTTCTTTTTTCCATTTAGATTTTTGGGTATCACATTCCATTTTATAATTTATGCAAGTTATGATAATATGTAATATATATAATTGAACTTTTTGAAGTGTAATTTGAGTTTATATACATGTTTTTTTTTTTTGGCACTATAAGCGTGATTTGGGTTTGATGCTCCATTATGAAATATAAATGTACCTTCAAACCATTTTAAGATATCTATTTTTAAATGAAATATAAATGACTCGTTTTTCAAATATAATATTTATGGATTTTTATTAAATACTTAAATTATAATAACAACACAATTGAAATTAAATACGATGCTTTATCTAATTTGGATTGAGTAGTTTTATATTTATTCCATAATTCCACTAGGGACTTTGTATGTTATGAGTTTAAAAGGATTTATAATTTGATGCCATTAAGAATATGTGTGCATGTAAATTTTTATATAAGGAAATAGAAAGAGTTTACCAAGAATATTTTCATATTTAGAGATGTAAATGGATATTAATGTTTTTTTAAATGATTTAAAATGTAATAAAGTATTTTAAATAACTTATACATGGCTTTGGTAAAATTTTAGGGTTTATCTAGGTGTAAAATTCTTTTAGGTACATAATTGTTTGCAAATAAATTAATTATATATACAAAAAAAAATTATTGTTATTTTTAACAATTGTGTAATGAGAGGATCGAATTTGGACCTAGGGATTCAAGGGTCAATTGCAAGTCTCAAACATCAATGAAGTGTGTGATGGACACTAAAATGGAAAAATACATGTGTGAGAGCCTAAATACATTGTCACTACCGCATTTGGTTTTTGAGCCCTTGGGACCATTTTTTTGTGTCCCTAAAAGGTATTTGGGTGCAAGTTGAAACTTACAATAAAATGGAAATTGAGCATTGGATAAATGAGTCATCGACTATATTGGAATTTAGACATCATAATTATTTCGGGGACACCCTTCTTCGACTAATCTCATGGCGCAATAGTTGTTTTTTCAAATGACTTCCAAATCTAGGATTTCATTCAGTGAGATGCATTGGAAAGTTAGCTTTAGAGGGTCAACCTTTCACATCGTTGAACCAAATATCAGGGAAGGTTGTGTCAACCCATAGAATTCTACAATAAACAGATTTTAGTTGATATAATGAAGTTTTGTTGCTCCATTTGGTTTTATGGATCCTTGACCATTTTTACACGTGTCCTTAAATGACATTTGGATGTGATTTGTAACTCACTACGTAATGAAAAGTGGGTGTTGGATCAATAAATTGTCAATTTTCTTGGATTTTAGACATCATAATTATGCAAGGGGCACCCTTCCTCCACTAATTAAATGACCTAGTAATCATTATCTTGGATGACTTTTGAATCTAGAGTTTTCTTCAAGGGGATGCATTGCTAAAGTTTTCTTTAGCAGGTTGAATTTACAAATCATTTCCCCAAACATAATTGAAGGTTTCATTGCTCCCTAAAATTCCAAAACACGTGTGTGAGATGACATAATTTTTTTCTAGTACTCCAACTCATGTTTATTCCCACAAGTTTTTTTTACAAGTTCCCTTGAATCGAATTTGGATGTGAGTTGTAACTTGTGATATGATAGAAATAAAGTATTGTATCAATGGGAAATTGGTCCCATTTGACTTCAAAATCATAATTGTGCTAAAGTCACCCTTCCTCCACTAGTCACATGGTGTAAAAAAATTATTTTCATATGGATTTTGAATATAAGATTCATGCAATGGGTTTTATTGTATAAGTTCACTTTAGGGGGTCATATTAGAAAATAATTTACCCAAACATCTCTAAAGGGAGTGTTTTCCTCATAAATTCCAAAATAAATGTGTTTGAGTGGATATAATATTTTTTTGTTTGTTTGTTAATTGGTTCGAACCTTCTTGGGATTGGGATTAACCTTTGTCTTGAGAAACCGCGACTCATGGGCATCTAAGCCGTCAAAATCACCCGGGGATCGCACCCGGTCTGAGCCACACCAACCGTTAACATGGTTGGGATTTTGTCCCCCCAGGTTTCGAACCGGTGACTTTTCAACACGGAGTGGCTTAACAACACACTCCATAACCGACTGTCCTACAGCTCGGGTACCTGAGTGGATATAATATTATTCTACTACTTATCTTTCTTTTTATTCCCCATGTTTTTTTTGCATGTTTCCCTAAATGGAATTTGGATGTGAGTTAAAAATCACTATATAAGTTAAATAGAGAATCACATTGATTATTCATAACTTCCATTAGACTCCAAACATTATGATAATTAAGGGATCCCTCCCTCATCCTGTCATATGGCTTGACAATTTTTTCATAATATAAGGGAAATAGAGTATCGTATTGACGATCCTTCACTTTCATTGGACTCCAAACATCATAATAATTAAGGGATCTCTCCCTCTATCTGTTTTAGGTCCTAATAATTTTTCATCATCTCTCTCTCTCTCTCTCTCTCTCTCTCTCTCTCTCTCTCTATATATATATATATATATATATATATAGGTAAAATCATGAATCTAGGTGTCTATTTTCCTTGTTTTTTGAGAAAACAAAATATAATTTTAGAAGTTTTTCAACTTCTAGTAAAAAAAAATAATTTTTTATTTAGAATTTCACTTTACAGTGAAAAAAAAACTTGTCATGAATTTTATTAGCTTTCTATTGAATATTTATTTATTTATTATTTAAATTTGATATGTCAATTTAGGGATTGTTTGACAGTATGTTCCTTCAAAATGAAGGGACTGATAATGAGTTATGTTTTTTGACGTGAATATACTCATTATTAAATACATGTTTATGAAAAATAAATATACTACAACAATCTAAAAAGACTCTATTAAAGAAAGACTATAGTTTTGAATTTAACTGATGGATATTATAATTTCTACAATTTTTTGAATTTTATCAATATGAAAAAGTCAGATTTTAAACATGTTTAGTGAGACTCCATCTATGTGTCTTAATTCCTATTTTAAAGTAAAATCTAAAAATACCCTTTTGAATAGGAGAGTGAAAACTTCTGTAATGTAAATTTTCCATAATTTTCGACTGTGTACTATTGCAGATATTGATTTTTCATTTTACTAAATCGTTATGTCATCTAAAAAAAATTGCATACATTTTTTTATAAAATTAATAAAAAATACTAAAAAACAATTAAATTGAATACAAATTGTATCAAATGAATGCCCATTCAACTATGAAAATATTTGTACTAGTTCTGAAACTACACTCACAATATTTTAAGGAGATTGCTCCTTTCCAAGTCAGAGTAAGATGAAGTGAACACATACTATTATGGAAAGTCTCATAGTTATGAAAGTTAGTTTCTTTTAGGCTCGACCTTAGTTTTATCAAAAAAACTAACTTTAGATTTAAAATTGTTTTTAGATTTAAATTTTTTGTTAAATTTTTCAAGGGTATCGTTAGATTTAACTTTTGGTCGAAAAAATTCATGACTTCGGTCGAAAAATTGCCAT
>JASDQU010372191.1:99096-109361 GCA_032191745.1 Picea mariana | reverse complement strand
TTTTTGTTCTTCTTTCTCTTTTACGTTTCTTTCCATTATTTGGGTTGCAAAGAGGGATTCTCTTTTGGTCTGGGGATTTCAATGTGATTTTCTTGAATGTTTGAGTCTTCTCCTCAAACATTTCATTTTGTGTCCTTCGATAATTTATTTTCAATATTATGATCTCCACTCACATCCTTCTCAATACTTTAACATGTACATCAATTCTATTTCTACTTGAATTTGAAGAATTTCATATATCCTAAACTACAAAGCAAAGGGATCTCCCTTTACCTTTTGACTTGAAAGTCTCTTGGAAACCACTATTGCCTTCTTGCACAAGATCCTTGATAGGAAAGGAGTAGTTCATCACACAATGTTTGGAAAAATGGTCATTGTATTGATCACTTTACCTTTTGAATTGAAAGCCTTTTGCAAACCACTATTTTCTTATTGCATAAGATCCTTGATAGGAAGGGAGTAGTTCATCACACAATGTTTGAGAAAATGGTCATAGTCTATACAATAGTAGTGTTTGGAAAAATGGTCATAATAAAGACAACAATAGTGTTTGGAAAAATGGTCATAATCAAGACAACAATTGCATTTGAATGGACATGGACAATAGTCAACCTTTTGAAAAGCATAGATTATTATTTCATATTTCATATGAAAGGCCAACTTCAATATCAACTTCTAATACTAGGAAACAACCTAGGTTTTAGATCAACATTGTCTATATAATTTCCTAATTTATTCCCAATGGTTTCTAAATTTTTCCCTAGAGGTTTCGAAGGGAGGTGAGAAAAATGGATTTAGATTTGGACAATCCTATGAACTTCCTCATGTAGATCAAAATCAAGATTTTATCTATTCAAATAAATCCTACTGTGCCATAGGAACAAGGGTTCATAAATGAAAATAAAAAGCAATGAATCCCTTACGATAGAAAGAGTACTAAATCCATGACTTTTACAAGGGACCTCCATTGATTCTAAATTCAACCATCCGTTGTCCTTAAGCACCCACAAAATAGTTGGAAGGCTTTCCATATTAGTTCTCTAGAGGTGATTTTCAGCATTAGGATTTATTTCATCTTTTTCAAGAATTTGTGGACTTGGTATTCTTGCCTAGAATAGATACATATGTGCATATAATGTCTTCAATGATAAAAATTACAATATCGTTGCCATAATCTGCATTTCAATAGCCATGTTGCATCTTCCTACCAAATTCAGCCCCATCCTGAGTTCAAATTGAAACGAACATCAATGTTAGATGGAGGAACAATCTACCCAATAATAAAGGTCAATTTAACATTTTAATAGTAAGTGAACAGTTTAATCCCCACCAATAACTCTGACCCTCGAGCCCTTCCATGAAGTTTGAATGTGTAAAATTTTTCTTTTACAAACAAGAATATGAAAGAGTGTGATCATATTACCTTTTTACTATGGGCGGGGCTTTTGGAATCGTCACTTTATCATCGTGAATGATTTGACCGACGTTCATAGAAAAAAAATTATATTCAATTAGTTGAGTACTAGTTACACTCGACGCAATAGTCTCCAATAATTACGCCGAAAGGCGTATACCTATTGGAGATGGGCACATTTAATCAGCTTTTAATCTAAAATTCTAATCCGATGGCTAACAATTGAAGATGCTGGCATATTCTTAGTCGTCCTCCCAAATCAATGAATGTGATTTACTCTTCATAACTTCCTTGTATTTTTGAATGCATCAGTTAACTTGTTTACTTTTTAACATTTACCTAATCATATTAAGAAATTACTGTGCCACCATATGATTGCCATGTTTAACTGATTAACCTTTAGAATTACCACATTTAAGATTAACTTTTAGATTTCCTCATCTCTATGTGCGTTTCAGCTGTGCGTTTTAAGGTTCACCAGCCGCAACACCAACCCTATGTGTGTTTCCGCGTTCACCAGCCGCAACCACTTTGCAGCTGTGCTAGTTATCATATTATTCCTTTTCTACTTTCAATCATTCATTATTTTAAAAGGAGATTGTGGAAAGACTGAAAGAGTTCATTATGAGCGAGGGTCATGCAATTATGAGTACCAGAAAGCAATTTTCTCACGTAGGATAAAGTATGGGCTAAATGGAAACGGAAATATTACACTTGTATTCGTTAGATTTTGTGTGCAATACTTTTAAGTCGTATTTTTTTTTTTAATGGTTCAACGCACGGAAACCAAAATATTACTATTTTATTTTGATCACGAGATATGGTGTGTAATTTTTTTTTTAATTGTGTGTAAAGTTTTTAAGTGTTTTTTTAGGTTATCTTGAAAATTTTATATTATTAGAGTTGAAATATATATGGACCATGTTGGTAGCTTATTAACATGCAAAAACTAAATTTGGAGTAATATGAAAATAAAGTCTTTTGAATAAGAAGGTATGGTGAATTTTAGAAATTAAACTATTTTTATGATTATCACAAAAATAATCATAAAAAGAAGTTGATAATTTTTTTTATATTGACATAACATAAAGGAGGTTGGATTGAAATCATGTAGCCTTCAATACTAAACCACAAAAAAAGGAACCTGTGCTGAGTGGAGAGTTGGCCCTTATTTAGAGTTGCTCGAACAACGTCCTCCTTAAGGATTGAGAGGTCCAATCCAATGATTTTCCTTGCAAGGAGCTTCATCTTGAGGTCCGCAAGTCGCAAATAAGCATGTATCTCATCTAGCTAAAGCAATATTACTTCCTTGCCATTTCTTATGTCACTCAAAGCGCATCCAAGTAGGAGCTTCATGTGAGAGTATAATTCAATTGTTTGTGGGTAGTGAGGGATGCAAGATCTAGTGTTTCGAGTATCGAGAATTCAAGAGTGAGTTTCCTTTTGAACCTCCTCATGTGAGACAAAACTGTGGAGTACTGTGACATCTGTTTCCACAGGGTCAATATCCACTTGCATGCTCGGCGGAGTATGTACTTCATAGGAGGTAGAGGAGTCTGCAGTTGCTGCAACAAGACAAGTTCCAGTGGGATGAGGAAGATACCGAAAGGTTCTTCCTCCGCCTCTTCCGTGAGTCATGGTGGGTCTGGGAAAAGCACAATGCACGAAGAATACGTGGGAGGAAAGGGAAGAGAGAAGTGGAGAAACATTCAAATAGAGCTGGAGAAAGGTGGTAGAGGCAAATGGAGTTAAGAGGGAAAGAAATAAGGTGAAGCAAATTACTGAGGAAAGTGGTGACAATGGTGCCATGATGAAGACACAGAGACCAATGATTTTATTTGGTGGTCGAATGATCTTTAATGGTGAGGATCCTAACGAGAAGTACAGGCTAGGAGCGTGGCTTCTACTATCGTCTTACTAGTTCACCATAATGAGAATGACAACCATAGGAAGAAGTAGTTCAGGTGGAGTGCAATGTAGTGGTGGAGTTAAGAATCATGAATGGAGGTGACAAGAGTGATACAAGTATAATTTATCACCTCTACAAAATTTTAATTAATTTTTAAAATTTTATTTTATAAATAAAATGAAATTACTTATTAAAAAAATAGTATAAATTTTTACATTAAAAAAACACAATTTTAATTATTATTAAAATATTTATATTTACATTATAATAATATTTTTTATAAATATTATAATTATCATATTTATATTTAGATAATTTTTATATATTTAGATAATTTTTTTATATCATATAAAAATATATGTTATATATACATATATATAATATCACTGTATTTTAAAAATATTATAACTTTTTCCTAAAACATAAAGCATTATTCAAGTGATAACCTCCATATCATATTTGCTCGTCCAATTACTTTTAGAAAACAACATATATATTATAATAACAATATCATTATTTAATTTTAAAGTTACAAGCAATATCATTTGATGTATAAAACCTTATATTTAAAAAAAAAAAATCCTTTCAAGATGATAATTTAATTCATTTATTTCTTTGAATATTAATTTGATGTATAAAACTTTATATTTAAAAAAAATTATCTTTTCCAGATGACAATTTAACTCTTAAATTATATAATTAATATGTTATTATTTTTCATATAAAATATAATAAATCAATAAAATTGATACATTTTTATAACTTTTTCCTAAAACATAAAGCATTATTCAAGTGATAACCTCCATATCATATTTTCTCGTCCAATTACTTTTAGAAAACAACATATATATTATAATAACAATATCATTATTTAATTTTAAAGTTACAAGCAATATCATTTGATGTATAAAACCTTATATTTAAAAAAAAAAAATCTTTTCAAGATGATAATTTAATTCATTTAATTCTTTGAATATCAATTTGATGTATAAAACTTTATATTTAAAAAAAATTATCTTTTCCAGATAACAATTTAACTCTTAAATTATATAAATAATATGTTATTATTTTTCATATAAAATATAATAAATCAATAAAATTAATACATTTATTTATATAAAAAAAATCTTTAAATTTATTTTAAATTTAGATTTATTAAATATATAAAAAAAAATAAAAATTTTAATCAAATTTAAAATGAATTGACTAATTTAAAATGACTAATTTAAAATTGCTTTTAGATATAAATAAACCATTACTTTTATTAAATATATAAAAAAATGAAATTTTAATCAAATTTAAAATGAATTTAAACTGATTGAAAATTGCTTTTAGATATAAATAAACCATTGTTTCTTTAAAACTAGAATTAGATATTATTACAATTAAAACAAAACTTATATATTTAGACTTATATATTATTACACATGTAAAAAAATATAAATGTTACACTGAATTTTAAATTATTAAAATATTAAAAAATAAAATAAATTGATTGAATTGACATGTCCTACAAACATAAAAATATCTAATTGGCATGTCTTACAAATAGAAAAAATATTTGTTACACTGCTTTAATGGAATCGACGGCCTTTGCTGATGGTTCAATGTTACTGGAAAACTGCTTCAAATCACAACGGCCAAGACTTGCTCACCTGTTTTACATGAACCATGACGGTCGGCCTATACTGTCAAAACATTGTTATCTTCGGTGAAAGGTGTTTTTAAATTATTAAAATTAATAGAATTGATAAGCTTGTTGGTCGTTCAACGTCACCCAAATCACAACGGCCAATATTGACCACTTGTTCACCTGTTTTACATAAACCATGACAGACTCACCTGCTTTACATGAGTCATGATGGATTCATGCCTCATGCAGCTTATAATGGGTTTAGTTTAATCATAGAGGATTTTTTCCACCAAATCCTGTTTTATTTGTGAGTTCCATTATTGATGTTCAAGTCCCTATAAAATTCACAATCATACATATTTTTAGAGTGGTTAAAATTTAAAAGACAAATGTGAATTTTATTCATGTTACCATTAAATCATAGATCTAAATAGTTTGACATTTCATGATTGCAACAATGGGTAAGACTATCCATGTCTCAACAACACCCGTTACACTCCGCGCTTCTAATACCATTGGACATAAATGTAGTATATTGTTAATGCATCTACTATGTACCATTTTTTGAAGAGTGAATACACTATTATCATATCAACTCTTAGTTCCTCCATGACACTCACCCAAAGACTTCATTCTTCTAATACCATTGGACATAAATGTAGTATATTGTTAATGCATCTACTATGTACCATTTTTTGAAGAGTGAATACACTATTATCATATCAACTCTTAGTTCCTCCATGACACTCACCCAAAGACTTCATTCTTAGCTAATAATTCCAATTCAATCCAATAGTTCAAAACATTTTTTTTTGATGAAATGAATGGTAAATGAATATGTTAATAACTAAACATTGAATTTGATATACACATTTATAACATAATTCATAATTATTGAAATAAATAATTGTTTTGCAAAATAAAATTGTGAAAAAGGATTTAATGAGGAATACACTACAAACCGTACCCATTTGGTTATGTGTTGTGAATTTTTTTTAAATAATAAAAAAAAAAAAATTTAAACCAAAAAAAATAATAACTTTTAAAATCTATAGCATTGATGAGGATGGTTCTTTTTTCCATTTTGATTTTTGGGTATCACATTCCATTTTATACTTTATGAAATACATATAAGTTATGTCTATATGTAATATATATACATGTACTTTTTGAAGTGTAATTTGGGTTTATAGACATGTACTTTTTGGCACTATAACTATAATTTGGGTTTGGTGGTCCTTTATAAAATACAAATTTATCTTCATTCCATTTTATTAAAATCTGTGCTTTTAAATCAAATATAACTTATTCATTTCTCAAATATAATTTTATGAATTTTTATTAAATATTTTAATTATAATTGAAAGTAAGATAATATCCATATAAGATGCTTTATTTAATTTGGATTGAGTAGTTTTAGCTTTATTCCATAATAATTCCATGAGGGTTTTTGTATATTATAAGTTTGAAAGGATTTATAATTTGATGTCATTAAGAATATGTGTGCATGTGAATTTATATAAGGAAATAGAAAGAGTTTATCAAGAATATTTTCATATTTGGATATGTAAATAGATATTAATGTCTTTTTAAAGGATTTTAAATATAATAAAGTATTTAAAATAATTTATACATGGTTTTGATAAAATTTTAGGGTTTATCTAGGTGTAAAATTCTTTTAGTTACACAATGTTTTTGCAAATAAATTAATGATATATACAAAACAAATGATAGTTATCTTTAACAATTGTGTCAATTGTGTAATGAGAGGATTAAATTTGGACCTAGGGATTCAAGGGTCAATTGCAAGTCCCAAACATCAATGAAATGTGTGATGAACACTAAAATGCAAAAATACATGCGTGAGAGCCTAAATGCATTGTCACTACTACATTTGGTTTTTGAGCCCTTGGAACCATTTCTTTTTGTGTCCCTTAAAGGTATTTGGGTGCAAGTTGTAACTTACAATAAAATGGAAATTGAGCATTGGATAAATGAGTTATTAGTTATATTGGAATTTCGACATCATAATTATGTTTGGGACACCGTTCTTCGACTAATCTCATGGCCCAATAGTTGTTTTTTCAAATGACTTCGAAATCTAGGATTCCATTCAGTGAGATGCATTGGAAAAGTTAGCTTTAGAGGGTCAACCGTTCAAATCATTGACCCAAACATCGGGGAAGGATGTGTCAACCCATATATTTCCAAAATAAGCATATGTTAGTTGATATAATGTAGTTCTATTGCTCCATTTGGTTTTATGGATCCGTGACCATTTTTACATGTGTCCTTAAATGACATTTGGATGTGATTTGTAACTCACAACATAATGAAAAGTGGGTTTTGGATCAATGAACTATAAATTTTCTTGGATTTTAGACATCATAATTATGCAAGGGGCACCCTTTCTCCACTAATTAAATGACCTAGAAATCGTTATCTTGGATGAATTTTGGATCTAGAGTTTTGTTATAGGGGATGCTTTCCTAAAGTTTGCTTTAGTGGGTTGAATTTACGAATAATTTCCCCAAACATCATTGGAGGTTTCATTTCTCCCTAAAATTTCAAAACACATGTGTGAGATGACATAATTTTTTTCTAATACTCCATCTTGTGTTTTTTCCCACAAGTTTGTTTTTGCAAGTTCCCTTGAATCGAATTTGGATGTGAGTTGTAACTTGTGATATGATAGAAATAAAGTATTGTATCAGTGGGATATTGGTCCCATTTGACTTCAAACATCATAATTGTACTAAAGTCACCCTTCCTCCACTAGTCACATGGTGTTAACATTGTCTTTTCATATGGCTTTTGAATATAGGATTCATGCAATGGGTTTTATTGTAGAAGTTCACTTTAGGGGGTCATCTTAGCAAATAATTTCCCCAAACATCGCTAAAGGGAGTGTTGTCCTCATAAATTTTAAAATAAATGTGTTTGAGTGGATATAATATTATTCTACTACTTCTCTTTCTTTTTATTCCCCCATGACGTTTTTTTCATGTTTCCGTAAATGGAATTTGGATCAGTTAAAAATCACTATATAAGTTAAACAGAGCATCACATTGATTATTCATCACTTCCATTAGACTCCAAACATCATAATAATTAAGGGATCCCTCCCTCATCCTATCATATGACTTGACAATCTTTTCATAATATAAGGGAAATAGAGTGTCAGATTGACGATTCCTCCCTTCCATTGGACTCCCTTATCTGATAATTAAGGGATCCCTTCCTCTATCTGTTGTAGGTCCTAATAATTTTTTCATGATATAAGGGAAATAGAGAATCAGTTTCAGGATTCTTCACTTCCATTACACTCTTGATGTCATAATAATTAAGGGATGCCTCCCTCTACCTATAATATGGAATGATTTTTTTTCTCTATGTGTGTGTATATATGGGTAAAATAATGAATCTCGATGTCTATTTTCCTTGTGTTTTGAGAAAATAAAATATATTTTCAGAAGTTTTTCAACTTCCAGTAAACAAAAGTATTTCTTTTATTTAGAATTTCACTTTACAGTAAAAAAAAAACTTGTCATGTATTTTGTTAGCTTTTCGTTGACTATTTAATTTTTTATTTATTTAAATTCAATATGTCAATTTAGCGATTGTTTGAGAGTATGTTCCTTCAAAATGAAGAGACTGATAATGATTTATGTTTTTTGGCATGAATATACTCATTATTAAACACATGTTTATGCAAAATAAAATATAATACAACAATGTAAAAAGACTCTATTAAAGAATGACTATAGTTTTGAATTTAACTATTGAATATTATAATTTCTGCAATTTATTGAATTTTATCAAGATGAAAAAGTTGCATATTTTAAACATATTTAGTGAGACTCCATCTATGTGTATTAATTTCTATTTAAAATCAAAATTTAAAAATACCCTTTTGAATATTCTACTTAAAAGTAAAATCTAAAAATACCCTTTTGAATAGGAGAGTGAAAGCTTCTGTAATATAAATTTTCCATAATTTTCGACTGTGTATTATTGCAGATATTGTTTTTTTTTAAAAATTAATTAAAAATACTAAAAAACAATTAAATTGAATACAAATTGTATCAAATGAAATTGCATTCAACTATGAAAATCTTGGTACTAGTTCTGAAACTAGACTCAGAATGTTCTAAGGAGACTGCTCCTTTCCAAGTCGGAGTAAGTTGAAGTGAACACATACTATTATGGAAAGTGTCATAGTTATGAAAGTTAGKTTCTTTTAGGAAGAACCAAGTAGTTTTAACGAAAAAACTAACTTTAGATTTAAAATTGTTGTTAGATTTAAAAAATTTGTTAGATTATTCAAGGGTGTCGTTATATTTAATTTTCGGCCAAGAAAACATTTCGACTGAAAAAATTCAAGACTTCGGCCGAAAAATTGCCATTAGAAATTTGCACGACCTAATTGTCGTGAAAGTGTTACCCAGATTCATGATTTTGACTACACACACACACACACACACATATTTGACATCTATATCTATGGATTTATTAAATGGGATGAATTTCAAAGGTTCACATTATGAGTTGAGCTGGACATTGACAAACAACATGTTGGATTAGCTAAAATACATGTGTGAGCCAATAAAATGTTATTCTACTACTCTATTTAGTTTTTATACCACTGGGAACATTTTTTCATGTGCCCTTGAATCTAATTTTGATTCAAGTTTTAACTTGCAATATCATGGAAATGGAGCATCGAATTGATGGGAAGTCAATTTTGTTGGAATATGACATCACAATTGTAGTAGGCATGCCATTAATCTCCCAGTTAAATAACTTGTCAATTATTTTTTTTTCACTTCATGGATCTAGGGATTTTTTGCAACATCTAGGCTACCTAACACAAACTGGTTGGGGAGGTTTTCATTTGCTAGATTTCTTTTTTATACGCAAAATTGTAACCTACCCACCCCTTAGGTTCTTGTAAAGAGTTGGGGTATCAAAATTTTGATTTTCCTTATCCATCTCGAAGGATCCTTTCGAGGGAGCCATCTGTTGGGATTTGGTGACAATGAATTCCTCCAATGATGGATATGGATCCTATTATTCTGCATTGGTTACAACCAAATAAACCAAGTTAGAATATGGATAGGGATTGCATTTATTATTGAGTTCTTGTAAATGAATATAAATTCATGTAAGCCCGTAGAGGCAAAAACGACTGAGTGTGATTGATTTGATGTAATCTCCATGATCTGAATAATAAGACAACCGATGCTTATGCTTGGTGGACGTAGCCAAAATTTTGGGTGAACCACGTGAAATCCCTATGTCTATTATCT
>JASDQU010372191.1:85369-98354 GCA_032191745.1 Picea mariana | reverse complement strand
GTAAGTGAACAGTTTAATCCCCACCAATAACTCTGACCCTCGAGCCCTTCCATGAAGTTTGAATGTGTAAAATTTTTCTTTTACAAACAAGAATATGAAAGAGTGTGATCATATTACCTTTTTACTATGGGCGGGGCTTCTGGAATCGTCACTTTATCGTCGTGAATGATTTGACCGACGTTCATAGAAAAACAATTATAGTCAATTAGTTGAGTACTAGTTACACTCGACGCAATAGTCTCCAATAATTACGCCGAAAGGCTTATACCTATTGGAGATGGGCACAATTAATCAGCTTTTAATCTAAAATTCTAATCTGATGGCTAACAATTGAAGATGCTGGCATATTCTTAGTTGTCCTCCCAAATCAATGAATGTGATTTACTCTTCATAACTTCCTTGTATTTTTGAATGCATCAGTTAACTTGTTTACTTTTTAACATTTACCTAATCATATTAAGAAATTACTGTGCCACCATATGATTGCCATGTTTAACTGATTAACCTTTGGAATTACCACATTTAAGATTAACTTTTAGATTTCCTCATCTCTATGTACGTTTCAGCTGTGCGTTTTAGGGTCGGCGTTCACCAGCCGCAACCACTTTGCARCTGTGCTAGTTACCATATTATTCCTTTTCTACTTTCAATCATTCATTATTTTCAAAGGAGATTGTGGAAAGACTGAAAGAGTTCATTATGAGCGAGGGTCATTCAATTATGAGTACCAGAAAGCAATTTGCTCACGTAGGATAAAGTATGGGCTAAATGGAAACGGAAATATTACACTTGTATTCGTTAGATTTTGTGTGCAATACTTTTAAATCGTATTTTTTTTTTTAATGGTTCAACGCACGTATAGATAAATGGAAACCAAAATATTACTATTTTATTTTGATCACGAGATATGGTGTGTAATTTTTTTTAATTGTGTGTAAAGTTTTTAAGTGTTTTTTAAAGTTATCTTGAAAATTTTATATTATTAGAGTTGAAATATATATGGACCATGTTGGTAGCTTGTTAAGACGGAAAAACGAAATCTGGAGTAATATGAAAATAAAGTCTTTTGAATATGAAGGTATGGTGAATTTTAGAAATTAAACTATTTCTTATGATTATCACAAAAATAATCATAAAACAAATTGATAATTTTTTCTATATTGAAATAACATAAAGGAGGTTGGATTGAAATCATGTAGCCTTCAATACTAAATCACAAAAAAAGGAACGTATGCTGAGTGGAGGGTTGGCCCTCATCTAGAGTTGCTCGAACAACGTCCTCCTTAAGGGTTGAGAGGTCCAATCCAATGATTTTCCTTGCAAGGAGCTTCATCTTGAGGTCCGCAAGTCGCAAATAAGCATGTATCTCATCTAGCTAAAACAATATTACTTCCTTTCCATTTTTTATGTCACTCAGAGCGCATCCAAGTAGGAGCTTCATGTGCGAGTATAATTCAATTGTCTGTGGGTAGTGAGGGATGCAAGATCTAGTGTTTCCAGTATCGAGAATCCAAGAGTGAGTTTCCTTTTGAACCTCCTCATGTGAGACAAAACTGTGGAGTACTGTGACATCTGTTTCCACAAGGTCAATATCCACTTGTATGCTCGGCGGAGTATGTACTTCATAGGAGGTAGAGGAGTCTGCAGTTGCTGCAACAAGCCAAGTTCCAGTGGGATGAGGAAGATATCGAAAGGTTCTTCCTCCGCCTCTTCAAGAGCCTCTTCCGTGAGTCATGGTGGGTCTGGGCAAAGCACAATGCACGAAGAAGACGTGGGAGGAAAGGGAAGGGAGAAGTGGAGCAACATTCAAATAGAGCTGGAGAAAGGTGGTAGAGGCAAATGGAGTTGAGAGGGAAAGAAATAAGGTGAAGCAAATTACTGAGGAAAGTGGTGACAATGGTGCCATGATGAAGACACAGAGACCAATGATTTTACTTGGTGGTTGAATGATCTTTAATGGTGAGAATTCTAACGAGAAGTACAGGCTAGGAGCATGGCTTCTACTATCGTCTTACTAGTTCACCATAATGAAAATGACAACCACATGGAGAATTAGTTCAGGTGGAGTGCAATGTAGTGGTGGAGTTAAGAATCATGGATGGAGATGACAAGAGTGATACAAGTATAATTTATCACCGTTACAAAATTTTAATTAATTTTTAAAATTTTATTTTATAAATAAAATGAAATTACTTATTAAAAAAATAGTATAAATTTTTACATAAAAAAAAAATCACAATTTTAATTATTATTAAAATATTTATATTTACATTGTTATTTATATTTACATTATTAAAAAAAAATCACAATTTTAATTTTAATTGTTATTTATATTGTGTGCAGCATCTTTACGTGATATTTTATTACTATTTCATCCATGAGATATTGCGTGCATATCCTTAACGTAATATTTTATATGTTTTTTCAAAGTTCAAATTTAGATCATTCTAAATTTCTTTTTTCTATAGAACGTGGTTTAAAAAGTAAGACTACCATCCCGAATTGAAAATTTGTATTTTTATTATTTTACTTTATATATATTAAAGTAAGACTGTGCTATCTCCAATTAAAAATAATTTAGAAACTGCAATCACACAATCAAAGAACAGAACTGCAAGTTGCTGATGTCAGTGGGAAGCCGATTCCACATCTATTTTTATCGATTGCAAATCACACGATTTTTATCCATTTTGCTTTTAAAAATACAGGCCACTTGTGTGATTCATTCAAAATAGGTGGCCACTTGCATGATCACACTGTTATTAAAGTACCTACTAACCACAAATCGTTATTAAAGTACCTACTAACCACAAATCTGTCATAACAGTGTGATCATGCAAGTGGCCACCTATTCTGAATGAATTATGGTGAACGAGTGGTCATTATGGTTTGTTGTGAATCGTGATTTGAAGCATGCTCCACTGAACATTGAATATGCGGCAATCTTATCCATTCTGTTAATTTATTTTATATCTTAAAAAATTAAAAATACCTTCCATGGTAGAAAACAATCATGATCTAAAGGGACAAACTTGGTAGTTGTAGACGTGCTATTGACAAGTTATATTCTTGGAATATTATTATAACTTTGTAATATTTAATTAAATAGAGTGGTCACTTGTTAATTGGGTATAGTTTGGATTGTTGTGAGAAATGATTATTATCTTTTTCACTTTGGTTCAATTCTTATAATGACATAAATAAAGCTTATAATAATTATAATGTAATGGCTTCTAGCCTATATATATTAAACTCAATTTTTTAGGTTAAGAATATTTTTTTTTTATAATCAATGTTATGTTTTGGTTTTTGAAAATTATTTTTAAAAATTGTATTACACATTATAAGAAAAGACAAAAGGTATATATAGATGATATTATATGATATATCTTTTTACTCAAAGCATTAATAATGAAAAGAAAGAGAGAATACTCAAATTGGGTCCAAATAATAGTTTTTATTAATAGAGTTTCTTTGGCCAGAAGTTGATGATCAACTTCATCTTCCTACATAAAACAACAATAGGAAAACACTTACTTAAGCTCATCTCATGAATAAAAACTACTTTGACTCAATTTTCCAAATAAACTTGGGGTAAACATGAATGAACCAATCATCAAATAAAACAAAACAACTGCAGTGAACACTCAAATGAAACACCCTTGAGCACTGATCCTCAATAAATCCTCACCACTACTTGGAATATTTACATATCCAAAAGATATGCTTCACTATCTTAGATAAACTCTCAAGTTATAAGGAAGATGATATGACTAAACATGTTCAAATGGTGAAGCTATTTATCATCTAAATCCATAGATATCAAGGGAGATAAGGTACAATTTTGTTTAAATCATTTAAAATGGGACAAAATATTTAGGAGTAGAGTTTCATAGTCACATAAATTTTATTCCAAGAAATAGGTGAATTTTTTTGTGTCCATATGGCTCAATGTTTGCAGCTTATAATGGGTTTAGTTTAATCATAGAGGATTTTCTCCACCAAATCCCGTTTTATTTGTGAGTTCCATTATTGATGTTCAAGTCCCTATAAAATTCACAATCATACATATTTTAGAATGGTTAAAATTTAAAAGACAAACGTGAATTTTATTCATGTTACCATTAAATCATAGATCTAAATAGTTTGACATTTCATGATTACAACAATGAATAAGACTATCCATGTCTCAACAACAACACACACCATTGGACATAGATGTAGTATATTGTTAATGCATCTACTATGCACCATTTTTTGAAGAGTGAATACACTATTATCATATCAACTCTTAGTTCTTCCATGACACTCACTCAAAGACTTCATTCCTAGCGAATAATTCCAATTCAATCCAATAGTTCAAAACATTTTTTGTGATGAAATGAATGGTAAATGAATATGTTAATAACTAAACATTGAATTTGATATACACATTTATAACATAATTCATAATTATCGAAATAAATAATTGTTTTGCAAAATAAAATTGTGAAAAAGGATTTAATGAAGAATACACTCCCATTTGGTTATGTGTTGTGAATTTTTTTTAAATAATGTAAAAAAAAAAAATTTTAAAATCCACATTTAAACCAAAAGAAAATAATTTTTAAAATCTATAGCATTGATGAGGATGGTTCTTTTTTCCATTTTGATTTTTGGGTATCACATTCCATTTTATACTTTATGAAATACATATAAGTTATGTCTATATGTAATATATATACATGTACTTTTTGAAGTGTAATTTGGGTTTATATACATGTACTTTTTGGCACTATAACTGTAATTTGGGTTTGGTGGTCCTTTATAAAATACAAATTTACCTTCATTCCATTTTATTAAAATCTGTACTTTTAAATCAAATATAAACTATTCATTTCTCAAATATAATTTTATCAATTTTTATTAAATATTTTAATTATAATTGAAAGTAAGATAAGATCCATATAAGATGTTTTATTTAATTTGGATTGAGTAGTTTTATATTTATTCCATAATAATTTCATGAGGGTCTTTGTATATTATAAGTTTGAAAGGATTTATAATTTGATGTCATTAAGAATATGTGTGCATGTGAATTTATATAAGGAAATAGAAAGAGTTTATCAAGAATATTTTCATATTTGGATATGTAAATAGATATTAATGTCTTTTTAAAGGATTTTAAATATAATAAAGTATTTTAAATAATTTATACATGGTTTTGGTAAAATTTTAGGGTTTATCTAGGTGTAAAATTCTTTTAGTTACACAATGTTTTTGCAAATAAATTAATTATATATACAAAACAAATTATCGTTATCTTCAACAATTGTGTCAATTGTGTAATGAGAGGATTAAATTTGGACCTAGGGATTCAAGGGTCAATTGCAAGTCCCAAACATCAATGAAATGTGTGATGAACACTAAAATGCAAAAATACATGTGTGAGAGCCTAAATGCATTGTCACTACTACATTTGGTTTTTGAGCCCTTGGAACCATTTTTTTTGTGTCCCTTAAAGGTATTTGGGTGCAAGTTGTAACTTATAATAAAATGGAAATTGAGCAATGGATAAATGAGTTATTAGTTATATTGGACTTTGGACATCATAATTATGTTGGGGACACCGTTCTTCGACTAATCTCATGGCCCAATAGTTGTTTTTTCAAATGACTTCGAAATCTAGGATTCCATTAGTGATATGCATTGGAAAAGTTAGCTTTAGAGGATCAACCGTTCAAATCATTGACCCAAACATCGGGGAAGGATGTTTCAACCCATATAATTCAAAAATAAGCATATGTTTGTTGATATAATGTAGTTCTTTTGCTCCATTTGGTTTTATGGACCCGTGACCATTTTTACATGTGTCCTTAAATGACATTTGGACGTGATTTGTAACTCACAACATAATGAAAAGTGGGTTTTGGATCAATGAACTATAAATTTTCTTGGATTTTAGACATCATAATTATGCAAGGGGCACCCTTTCTCCACTAATTAAATGACCTAGCAATCGTTATCTTGGATGAATTTTGGATCTAGAGTTTTGTTATAGGGGATGCTTTCCTAAAGTTTGCTTTAGTGGGTTGAATTTACAAATAATTTTCCCAAACATCATTGGAGGTTTCATTTCTCCCTAAAATTCCAAAACACGTGTGTGAGATGACATAATTTTTTTCTAATACTCCATCTTGTGTTTATTCCCACAAGTTTGTTTTTGCAAGTTCCCTTGAATCGAATTTGGATGTGAGTTATGACTTGTGATATGATAGAAATAAAGTATTGTATCAGTGGGATATTTGTCCCATTTGACTTCAAACATCATAATTGTGCTAAAGTCACCCTTCCTCCACTAGTCACATGGTGTAAACATTTCCTTTTCATATGGCTTTTGAATATAGGATTCATGCAATGGGTTTTATTGTAGAAGTTCACATTAGGGGGTCATCTTAGCAAATAATTTCCCCAAACATCGCTAAAGGGAGTGTTGTCCTCATAAATTTTAAAATAAATGTGTTTGAGTGGATATAATATTATTCTACTACTTCTCTTTCTTTTTATTTCCCCATGACGTTTTTTTCATGTTTCCGTAAATGGAATTTGGATGAGTTAAAAATCACTATATAAGTTAAGCAGAGCATCACATTGATTATTCATCACTTCCATTAGACTCCAAACATCATAATAATTAAGGGATCCCTCCCTCATCCTATCATATGACTTGACAATCTTTTCATAATATAAGGGAAATAGAGTGTCAGATAGACGATCCTTCACTTCCATTGGACTCCAAACATAATAATAATTAAGGGATCCCTTCCTCTATCTGTTGTAGGTCCTGCTAATTTTTTCATGATATAAGGGAAATAGAGAATCAGTTTGACGATTCTTCACTTCCATTAGACTCTTGATGTCATAATAATTAAGGGATGCCTCCCTCTACCTATAATATGGAATGATTTTTTTTCTGTGTGTGTGTGTGTGTATATATGGGTAAAATAATGAATCTCGGTGTCTATTTTCCTTGTGTTTTGAGAAAATAAAATATATTTTCCAAATTTTTTCAACTTCGAGTAAACAAAAGTATTTCTTTTATTTAGAATTTCACTTTACAGTAAAAAAAAAAACTTGTCATGTATTTTGTTATCTTTTTGTTGACTATTTAATTCTTTTATTTATTTAAATTCAATATGTCAATTTAGCGATTGTTTGAGAGTATGTTCCTTCAAAATGAAGAGACTGATAATGAGTTATGTTTTTTGGCGTGAATATACTCATTATTAAACACATGTTTATGCAAAATATAATATAATACAACAATGTAAAAAGACTCTATTAAAGAATGACTATAGTTTTGAATTTAACTAATGAATATTATAATTTCTACAATTTATTGAATTTTATCAAGATGAAAAAGTTGCAGATTTTAAACATATTTAGTGAGACTCCATCTATGTGTATTAATTTCTATTTAAAATCAAAATTTAAAAATACCCTTTTGAATATTCTACTTAAAAGTAAAATCTAAAAATGCCCTTTTGAATAGGAGAGTGAAAGCTTCTGTAATATAAATTTTCCATAATTTTCGACTGTGTATTATTGCAGATATTGTTTTTTTAATAAAATTAATTAAAAATACTAAAAAACAATTAACTTGAATACAAATTGTATCAAATGAAATTGCATTCAACTATGAAAATCTTGGTACTAGTTCTCAAACTAGACTCAGAATGTTCTAAGGAGACTGCTCCTTTCCAAGTCGGAGTAAGTTGAAGTGAACACATACTATTATGGAAAGTGTCATAGTTATGAAAGTTAGGTTCTTTTAGGAAGAACCAAGTAGTTTTAACGAAAAAACTAACTTTAGATTTAAAATTGTTGTTAGATTTAAAAATTTTGTTACATTATTCAACGGTGTCGTTAGATTTAATTTTCGGCCAAGAAAACATTTCGCCCGAAAAAATTCAAGACTTCGGCCGAAAAATTGCCATTAGAAATTTGCACGACCTGATTGTCGCGAAAGTGTTACCCAGATTCGTGATTTTGACTACACACACACACATATTTGACGTCTATATCTATGGATTTATTAAATGGGATGAATTTCAAAGGTTCACATTATGAGTTGAGCTAGACATTGACAAAGAACATGTTGGATTAGCTAAAATACATGTGTGAGCCAATACAATGTTATTCTACTACTCTATTTAGTTTTTATACCACTGGGAACATTTTTCCATGTGCCCTTGAATCTAATTTTGATTCAAGTTTTAACCTGCAATATCATGGAAATGGAGCATCGAATTGATGGGACGTCAATTTTGTTGGAATATGACATCATAATTGTAGTAGGCGTGCCATTCCTCTCCCAGTTAAATAACTTGACAATTATTTTTTTTTGACTTCATGGATCTAGGGATTTTTTGCAACATCTAGGCTACCTAACACAAACTGGCCGGGGAGGTTTTCATTTGCTAGATTTATTTTTTTATACACAAAATTGTAACCTACCCACCCCTTAGGTTCTCGTAAAGAGTTGGGGTATCGAAATTTTGATTTTCCTTATCCATCTCGAAGGATCCTTTCGAGGGAGCCATCTGTTGGGATTTGGTGACAATGAATTCCTCCAATGATGGATATGGATCCTATTATTTTGCATTGGTTACAACCAAATAGACCAAGTTAGAATATGGATAGGGATTGCATTTATTATTGAGTTTCTTGTAAATGAATATAAATTCATGTAAGCCTGTAGAGGCAAAAAGGACTGAGTGTGAGTGAGTTGATGTAATCTCCATGATCTGAATAATAAGACAACCAATGCTTATGCTTGGTGGACGTAGCCAAAATTTTTGGTGAACCACGTGAAATCCCTATGTCTATTATCTGTGTGTGATTGTTTTTTTTTCTTTTGAGTAAAAAAGGGGGTGTTTCCTGCTATCTTATATTAACAAAAAGATACAACAGTGATACAACTTCCAAGTGTGCCGCCATTTTATCGGAAACCAGCATCACTTGGGGCTCATATGTTCCTTCTAGATAAAAACAAAAGATTGTTTCACCATCTGTCCTGCCTGAAGGAAACCGGGATAGATGTCCATTCATCGTCTTAAGATTGTTTAAGGAATTGCAGAGAGATTTTTTATTAGTTTGGACTTGTCTCTGAATAGTAAGAGCTAAAGAAAAAGGGAGCCCCAACATGGCTAGAAGTAAAAGAGAAAACCATACTGAAATTGACTAGATCAAATACCCGGTGGTTGGTCGTCATCCTCCTGTCGCGCTGCTTTGGCCTGCATGACAAACGCCTGGGCGCACGTTGGGAATTTTTGATTTGTTGGGGCATTGGAGTATGCTTCGAAAAACATATCCAACCACTGTCCCATGAGGAGGGTCCTATGCTCCTGGTCTGCCATCTATCCTCATAGTTCAAACACTAAATCCAAGTGTGCCGCATGGAGGAAGGATGGTGGGGCACCAATATGTCCATGCATGGCTCGCTTGGGAGGTGGAGCTGGGGTTTCTTCACCCTCGCCCGGAGTGACCTTCGTTTCCCTTGTCATTGCATCAGACAGAGTAACCGCCTCTGTGCTTGCATTTCCCACACCCTTGTCCATGGCTATTGTGTCTTCATGGTGCTCAATTACCGCGCAGGTCCCCTACGAGACCAAATCCATGTAAGGAACTTCCTTGAAATAACATGTTGGGAATTCCTCACAGAGCCCTCCCCTCATGCTGCCTCTTGCTTGAGGTTCCGGGGTAGTCGGAGTGTTTTTTGTGTAAGGCACTTCCTCAACATAACAGGTTGGGAATTCATCACCAAACCTTCCCATCATGCTGCTTCTGCCTTGAGTTTCATGTGCAGTCAGAGTTTTCTCTTCTCGCATAGTGCCTGTGGGCTTCTAATTATCTGAGAGTGAGAGTTGTTCCAGAGGGGTCTGAGTGCGCTCCTCCTTCGCAAAATAATTTTCATAAGCTTGGACTGAGAGACGGGTTGCTTGTGCTCTCTAATGAAGAATGGAATTGGCCACCGATAGGGATCTTTCCAAATGTTGTCTCCTCTATCGTTGAGCAGTGTGGGTATACCAAGCCGACCCATGATGGGGTTTACCTCTCTCCCTAGGCATTGTAGTGAAGGAGTGGGTATCAAACGCACCAGGGCTCGAAAAAGTTTGAAGGATGCAGAGGAAAATGCACCAGAGCTCACAAATGGCGGAAAATTGCAGAGAAAGAATGAGATGAATGTGACCATGCCTCCTCTCTTTCACAGGCTTGTGGGACAGTGGGACATGGCTCCGCATTAAATCTACCATAGTAAATGCTTGCAGGGCCAACCCTTTCCCACAAGGGAGAGGTCGCTTACCCAGAGGTCGGTTGTAATGGCCTTCTCCCATCGTTAATGTTGAATAGATGGGGAGCGACCTACTGCATTTAATATGAGGTTGGGCACTGTACTAGGTGGCGGTGTTGTGCATCGTGTCATCCCATCTGGGGCTGAGTCATCCCTACTAGCAAGGTCTTTGCATCGCCTCGAGAGTTCAGTACATTCAGAGAAATTGGCTTGCCAGTGGATGAGTTATAACTTGGTATTGACTCTCGCATTAGATAGGAAATCCGCTACCTTGTTTGCATCTCTTTTCACATGAGAAGGGACTATGGTGAGGTTAGGGTGGATGAGAGCTCCAAAGTTTTCCAGAAGTCCTGAAAGCCTCCAGCTGGGAGAGATTCGTAGTGGATGTTCTCCATGAAGAATTTTGGTGATGAGTTGGATGATGATCTGAGAATATCCCTCTGCAATGACCTTTTGGTATTGATTATGAGTCACAACCTTGAGGCCTTGAATAAGGATTAGAAGCTCAACAACATTGTTTGTGTTTTCACCCAGGAATCCTGCCACCAAATGTATGATCTTGCCAATATGGATCCAAAGGACTGAGCCGAATCCTGTTGGTCCTGGGTTTCCCCTTGAGGCTGCATCAAATTTTATCTTAATAAAACTTGGTGGAGGGGGGGTCCATCTTGTCGGGCTGTTGGGATGGCTGCCTTTTGCCTTCACAGGGGTTTGAAAATGAATGTTGATATTCCAGATTTTGAGAATGTCCTCCTCCTCGGGAGTGCATTGTAGATCTTCAGGGTTCCAAGGTTTGTTTTTGACCATTTCTCGGATTAACTTCTCAATCCATTCCCACGTGGTAGCAGGAGGGGAAGTTTTTGAATGAAAGATTCATTTGTTTCTTTCTTTCCAAATTGCCCATAAAGTGAACCCAAGGAGCAAACCATGTGCATTCGGGAATTGGGTTGTGGAAGGAGATCGTATCCCAGTTCGCAATTGTATCCCTGATACTGCTCCTATTTCTGTTAGTGAATTTCATTACTTGGGATCCTCAATCCCAAATATGTTGGTTGTAGTGGCACTTGTTGAAAAGATGTTTAATGGTTTCCTCTCTCTGGTGACATAGGGTGCACCTAGAAGGGCCGATAAAGCCTCTTTTTAAGAGATTATCCCAAGTGAGGATACGATTTTGAGTTGTGAGCCATAGGAAAAATGAAACTTTGGGCCATAGGATACCATTCCAAATTTTGCTCCAGATGATTTCTGGGTCCTGATTTTGGTAGTTCCCCTGGTAGAAAATGCCTGTGGTAGACTGTCCCCATTGTAGGATGTCCGGTCCATCTTTGATTGGTATTTTCCTTAGGGCAGTGCATGCTCGCTAGGCTTGGAGATCCATGTCTTCTATGAGATGTAATTCCAATCTCTTTGTTTTCCATTGTCGCCAGGGCTTGATCCTATGATCTGGATTCCAAAGATCTCTAACTCTCTGAAAAATATTCGAATGGAGCTTCTGTCTGAGAGGATTGATATCTTCCAAGTCGCTAAGGGGAGGTAGATGCTACCATGAGTCCTACCAAAATAGTGTGGTTTCTCCATTCCTTACTTCCCAGAAGGCATGCCCTTGAATGAGAGGGCAATTTTTCCAGGCCATGTTCCAGATGTTGGATCCTTGGATATGGTCATTCAACCTGATTAGTTGGTCAGTTTGTGTATTTGGGGCATACTTTTGTTTCCATATTTGTGCCCAAAGTTCCATTGGATGTTGTAACTATCTCCACAACATTTTTGCTCCCATGACCTGATTGAGCTTTCTCGGACCATGTAGGCCCAACCCTCCGAACATTTTGGGTTTGCAGAGCTTTTCCCAGCTAACCAGTGCCCATTTTTTATTGGCTTGGTGGCCGTGCCACTAAAAGTTTCTTTGAAGGCCCCTAATTTCTCAAATTACTGAGATAGGCGCTGCCAGAGCAGTGAAGAGGTAGGTGGGCAGGGCTTGCAGGACTGACTTTAAGAGCACCAATCTGGCAGCTATATTAAGAGGTCTGAAGGTCCAATTGCTTAGCCTGTGGGAGATAGAAAGGAGCAAGTTGTCCCAAGAAATGGAGCGCATCGGCTCCCCTGTGAGGGGTATGCTAAGATAATTGGAAGGAAGGGAGCTCTTAGGTATTCCTAAAAGTCTGGAAATATGGTTCTGTATTGCAACTGGCGTATTGAAGAAGTAGAGCTTAGATTTGTCCAAGTTTAAGAGCATGCCTGAGGATTCCATAAAGTCAGAGAGAATGGAGTTTAGCTTGGTGGCTTCATGAGCTATGGGGTATTCATGAGTAAGGTGTCGTCGACAAACTGACTGTACGAAGGTGTTGGATGGATGTTATGTAGGGGCAGTCCTTTAAAGGAGCCTTCCAGAATCGTCACCTTGATGTAGCGCCCTAGACCTTCGGCCATGAGCACAAAGAGGAAGGGATAAAGAGGGTCACGCTGTCTAATTCCTCTAGATGACAAGAAGGGCTGGGAGGGTATCCCATTAACCAAGAAGGAGAAAAAGGATAAGAAGGTAAGCTTGAGAACCCAATTGACCCAAAGTTTGTCAAAACCAAAGGACTCCAGCATGGAGCGTAAGTATTTCCAGCTTACTCTATCAAAAGCCTTTGAGAGATCGATTTTGATGAG
>JASDQU010372190.1:22177-61083 GCA_032191745.1 Picea mariana | reverse complement strand
TGCAAGTTTTCACATCAGTAGATTCACATGTTAGCATCGTCATATCTTCTGAAATTCGATGACATGAAATAACCTGGACCATAGATTATCGTGACCCTCCTTGACCATTTGATTTGGTGATGTGAAATATCGACATTTCGAAAGTCAGGAATGTGGAGAAAGTGGTGACTTGGAGGTCGCAAGTCATGAGATCTTGACATCATTGGAACCGTCCATCGAACGGGACACATGGTGAGAGATTAGCATTTTGCAGAATCACCAAAGGAAAAAGTCAAAGGGAAGAATGGTGAGAACTCACGTGGCCCTATTTCGTGATTTGAAAGTGGTATTCAGATCCATAGGAGCATGAGCCGTTGATTCGGTGCTATGAAATATCGATATTTTGGGAGTTGGGAGAACAGAGCTGAATCATATCGGGAGTTCTGATACACGAAATCCTAATGCGATCTGGACTATCAAATCGTGGAAGAATTGGGACTGTTGATCTGTGGCGAGGAGATATCAACATTTTGGATATCAAGAGAAGGGAGGTGAGTGACCCTCCAACTTCATGAAACGTGAAGTCCCGATAAGTTCTTGAGGTTGAGCCACAGGTCACAGTCAGTGTTCATATGAAGGAGGAGCTAGAAAGGGTTAGGTCCTTTTCAGGAGATTGAATATCAGGAGAGTTGAGGTGACTCCCACACAAGGACCTGATGCACAATTTCATGATATGATTTTTAGTAAGGCTTGTGGTCATGAGTAGTGGTCATGTGGACGGGGGCCTTACACCTGGTGCTAGTTCACACGGGTGAAGTCTCGCAAAGATCCTTGGATCAATTTATTAGAGATTCCAGTAGGGAATCGATGAGCTACTTCAGCTCAGAAATTTTGAATGTCCATTGACCAATATTAGAGACCATGGATGGAGGATTCGACAAATTGAGGAAAAAAAAAATTCTATTTATGACCCGTCGTGGGTGTGTTACAAATTGGTATCAAAGCATGGATACAACACTTGACCTTCTTGGGATCACGGATGAGTCACTTAGAAGCTCTATTTAGAGTACTTTTAAAGGAACAACACTCTACCTTACCTCTTTCTTAAAAGGTCTAATCTAAAAATGTTAGTAAATAAAAGAATGAAATTTTCTACTGTGTATGCATTTAAGACATTGAGCCATGTATTGTTCATAAAACAATAGATTGTTAGCTAACAATAAGTGTTTTTGGAAACACTCTAGCATTCAGTGAATCACGGGAAAACTCCAATACTAAAGGATGGTGATGTTTCATGAAGTGGGGGATGGCTCCCACAATAGAGACGAAGAATCTGACGAAAGGAGGGCGGTGGAAACCCCTCCAGATCTGGCTGAAACTATAAGGAGCCTCAGGGTCAAGTTACAGAGTTTCAAGGCTGACAACGAGAGATTGATAAAGGAGCAAGAGAAACAAACAAAATTAACATAGTATTTCTACAGAGATTATTCGACATACAGAGGAAACTATAGCACGAACTCGCAACTAGTCATGCAGATCGATGACACAAGAAGAGAAGTCGGAGTCTACCTGAGACCTGAAAACATGACTCCATAAGTGACCCCACTAGAAGAATTACCGCGAAGAACGTTTGATTGTTCTTTAACCTATTGGAAAAATCTGCACTACTGATCTGAGGTTCGTATCTTTCAGGGTACCAACAAATCCTAAAACTATCGGCCCTTTTGGTGAACCAGAAGGCAACGCAGCACACATAATGAACTATGCACTCTCACCCGATATAGATTTTATGGGTGGTTGTAAGACTTAGTTTCTTACAACTTAGGATTGAGTAGGAGATAGAGGGTCTGCATTATGAGCCACTACTTATTAATTGTATTATAAAATACTATTACCTTACCTTCGGAATTCAACAGCGTAATAAAAATGAACTAAACAGAATAATAAATCATTCATTCATCGCATTTAGCATTTAACTAACAAAAGTAAACAAAGATATGCATGTCTTCATCACATTACATAGGTATTACCATGGTTCACACCCTCCTGGGGATACGTCCACAAATATTTGGTTCTTGGCTCACTTATTATGATAGTTATGCAATTCTCGTGCCTCACACTTACAATTCTTCTTAGATCGACAAGATCTCTGTTAGGAGAAATAGATCACACCAGGATCCTCAGCCTGGTGATCTGATCCTTGAGGTCTACCTCCCTCTTAGCTCTCTTGTTCCAAGTAGTTCTCTTATCAAAATATTACATAAATTGAAATTCAACCTTCACAAAATCTTTGAACTCTAAACCTTTGAACCAACCTTTCTTTGATACCTGATTTCCTNTATGTCATTAGGTCTTACTTCTTCACATGTGTTCACTACTTCCTTCCATTTGTCACCTCCTTCTTGCATGTGCACATTCTATGCTTCTTTCTAGTTGTCGCTTTCCTCTTGCATGCTTTCTTTCCCACGATTTCTCTTCCAGCTGTCATTCTTCTTCGTGCATGCCTTATTTCCCATGATTTCTCTTCCAACTATCATTCTTCTTCATGCACGCCTTCTTTCCCATTTTAGCCTACTGCCAACAGGACCCCAACACTGACATGTAACTCATCCTAAGTCACCTAACCTTTTTGAGATACGTTGATCTCTTCGGTGATCATCTGGAACTTTTCCCTTATCTCTGTTGTTGTTTTCAGTGCCTGCGTGGTCTTCTCCTTAATGGTTTTGACTATGTGAACGGTCACTTCATTTCTTAGTAGTCCTGCGCATTTTTCCTGGGTCTCCACCATATGTGCTCTATTTGCTTCTGCCTATGTGAGTACTTCTGCTACCCATTCCTATAACGGTGCTATTTGAGCTTGCCACTCTTGTTTTTATGTCTGTGCAGTGATGAGTTTTGTGTGAATATTCTTCAACTCTTGTGTCCCATTTATGCGTTCTGGGATCAGTATGATCTTTTGCTTCTACTTGAGTGCTTGGATCATTGCATTGATCCTTTCCTCTTCCTTGTCCCAGTGTTGAACCTGTGGATCCTCCTCCAGTCTTGTCCAAAGTTGCGTTGGTTTGTCGAGCAAGTCAACTGCTGTGATAACCTGTTTCTCCATCTCTTGTATTTGCATTGTTGTTGCTTGCCTCCTTTTCTCCTTTACTGCTGGTGGATTTGTTGGTGTTATCTGTTCTCAGAGATCCTCGATCTCCTTCTAGTATTGCGCAATTTCCTACACAATCTAGCCAATATTTTCTATGGTTGGGAGTTCGTTTCCCTCTGCAGTGTTTGGAATTTTCCCAAAAATTTCTCCCACTCTGCGTTCCAAATTGTTCATGTGTTCCATATCCTTCTAAGTTTTGGATTTGGCCTGCCCGTACTCTTTTTCCAGTGCTTCCCGCTGCTTTGTTGTTTTCTATAGCTCGACTAAGTTCTTATGTGCCCGAAACTGCATCTCATGGTCGACGCTAACCTGTAATTTGTACAGTTCCCTTGACGACATTCATGTCAAGACCAATTGAATGTGGTCCAAATCCTTCAGTGGTGTCTATCCCACTATTTCATCCATTCGCAACATGTTTGGTTTTATGTGGACCGTTGTGGATGCATGTGGAATTAGAAGAGTTGGGTCTCGTTCTTCGATCTCCACTCTTTCATTGGTTTGTTTTGTTGAATGATGTATGCCTTTGATGCTACTTGTGCTCTAGGATTCTCCGAGTGTATTGAGGAGCTTCCTTATTTCTGCCAGCTCTTTCCGTAGCTTATCCCTGTGATGTGTTGCATGATCGAAGTCTTCCGCCAGACAATCCTGGACCATTCTGGCAATCATTTCTCCATCGTCCTTCATGATTGTCAGGAATGGTGACGCTTGTTGCACCTCTGATTTCTTGCACACACCTACGACCTGTTCAACTAGTTTCTTATTTCCCCCAGGCTCCTGTGCGATGGGATTTGGGGCAGTCTACTGTGTTCCCTTAGGTTTCTTCGGTTGTTCGTTGGTCTCTTTCTACTGCTTCTGGGTTTTTTTTTTCTTTGACCCTTTGATTGCTGGAGGTGCCTTGTTTTGGCCCATCCTTGGTTTCTTGGGCACTAGTTTTTGCAAAGGTTGTGTTTCTGTTTGCGTTGTCACTCCTTTTGCAGGTCCTTTTGATACTTCCCTGGGAATGGATGGAATCTTCTATTCATCATGTCATTCACTGATGACCATTTCTATATCACCTTATGTGATGCAGCAGTGCACCTGTAGCCATTGATTATCAAGATTCTTCCTTGGATGTATCCACATGGCTTTCCTTGTTTCCCAGAAGTTAGCGATGTTCCCATATCACGTGACAACTTCTGGTGTTATTCTCCATGACCGGTTAATGGCTTCCTACATATACCGTAGGTATGATTAAAATATGATCCCATTGTCCCTCTTCTATTTGGTCTATGGCCTTGATCTCAGTACTCGATATCTCAATCCCTCGGGCTATGGTCTTGTAGAAAAAACTACATATTTTGGTTCTTTCCATCCCATGAAGGATATAAGGGTTATCAGCCATGAGTAATGAAATTATGTGCCAAGTTCCTATGCGTTCCTGTAGTCCATTTGGAATAAGTTTAATAGATAAGGTGTCCATCTCATGAAGGTGCCTTCTGCACACTGAGCTGCAACTGCGATGACTCTTACTGGTACTTCATCTTTGCACCATTTTCTTAGAAACTTACAGGCTAAGATCTTTGCTCCGAATTGTATTTCTAGGTTGTTGATCTATTTAATTATAATGCCTCTTGTTCCCCTTGTTGTGTCGTATTTCTTCTTCATTTCCTCTGCTAATGATTTTTCCTTGGATTTATCATCCAGAATTAGCGCATGATCCATACCCTAGCTGGGTAGTCCTGTTATCTGGGCAATAAGGTCCACTGTTATGGGGATGGGTTTGTCCAGCCATATATCCCCTCCATGCATAACTAATAACAACTATTTGATGCATGAATTTCCATATTGGCCTCTGCCAAAGTGTGGGAGTTGTAACATTCCTAAAATACCAGTTCGGTCGAGTCCAACCGCCCATTGATGCGACTGACTGATTGTTTCTCCAAGTTGGTTAACCACTATGTTCTGCATAAACACTCTGGGTGCAAGTTCTAGGTACTTAGTGTCATCTGAGACATCATGGTCAGAATACTTAAGCTTCCCAACATGACCTAGTAACTGCGGTTCTACCTATACTCCCTCCGGTATGCATGGTAGCACAATTTCTATTGTCGGTTTCTTATGAGGTGAGCTCGCTATCAAAATTATGTCGTCTTGTTGTGGTGCTTGGTATGAAGTTCGAGCAATCCACATTTTCTTCCCTATAATCCATTCTGGCCAAGACGAGGTAGTTCCCACGGTCTCTTATGTCTATTGATCAAGGTTGGGTACCTGTGGCTTATCAGATTTCCCTTCTGATCCTCGATTCTGTGTTGTGCCCTTGCCTTCTATGGTTGGTTTGGTGCTTTCTAGTAGCACTTCATGTTGAGGTTCCGCTTCTTCATTCAGAGGTTCCTATGGTTATTCTTATGTATCCTCTTTCAATTCCTATGGTTTTGGCCATTGAGTCTCTTCGAGTATTGGTGTAGGGCTCACCTGTGGTATCTTCGGGGATGGGATCTCATTGATATTGATGATCTCCAGTTGTTGTTGCTCATTTTATTCCAATGGTCCTCATGACCTAGTTTGAACTCTGGTCGGCTTGGCAATCTAGTGTGGTTCAAAAGACTTCAGTGGTGCCATAGTGGTGAGTGTCAAGTGTCTCCTATATATAGAGGCCTGGGATATCACTTTGTTGGTTCGATCTGTTGTTTCTCTCTCTATGTTCTTCTTTCGCGAATAGACAAGTTGCTTTCATGATCGCATGTTTTATGGGCTTGTCCTGTGGATTATCGAAGACGCTTCCTCCATGATGTGATTGATGTACCATAACTATGGATTCAATGCATGTGTGATAGTTTCATACTTTCCCTTATGCTTCTCTGGCCATTTCTAGTTGGCATGTTTAATGTGACGTTCCATTAGTACTTGACGTGCCTTAATTTCAATTTGTACTATCCTATCATCCTGATTTTGATGATTTTACGTTTCACGCTTGTTTTTATTAGGTGTGTGACCATTACTCTTTCCTTTATTGCATCCGTTTTTTGAGTGTCATGTAGTTTTGCTTATTTTTTTTTGATGGTTTTTTTTTTTTTCGGAGTGCGCCGTGGCTAGTTGATTGTCCATGTACAGCTTCAATCATCTCCCATTGATCATTCATAGGATTTTTGTGCCTGCTAGATCTACTAGCTTTACAACTCCATTGTCTGTTATAGATTTGACCTCGTATGGTCCTAACCAATGCATTCTCATCTTTCTTGGGTGTTGAAAGATTTTTTGTTGTAGAGAAATACTAGATCTCCTTCCATGTAAGTCTTCTTCTTAATGTGTCGATCATTCCATGATTTGTCTCTAGCCTTCTGCACTTTTTGATGGAATCATGTCGGGATTTGGTCTTCCTCCATTGCTAACAATTGATGCAACCTTTCTTGTATCGAGTCGCGTTCTGTCATTTGTGTGATAGTGGCTACGCATAAGATGGGTATTAACAATTCCAATGGTACTACTTCTTGGTCATAGATGAGTTTGAATGGTGTGTTCCCTATTAACTTATTAAATGGAATCCTATACGCCCATAATAATACTGGTACTTTAATGTCCCAGTCGTCTCTGTTGACGTTACAGATCTTTTTCAATATGTTCTCTAGAACTTTGTTGAAGGCTTCTACTATGCCATTCTCCTATGGGTGATACGATGTTCTTTTCTGGTGGTGAAATTAAAATTATTCGAGCATCGCGTGAATGGTGCTATTTATGAAATGCGTGCCTTGATCACTCATCAGAACTCTTGGGCACCCAAACCTAGTAATTACTTGTTCAAATAAAAAGTGTGCAGTGGTCTCTGCACTACAGTCCTTTACTGGTGCAACTTCCGCCCATCTTGTTAGGTATTCCATCGCGGTGACAATGTATCTTTCCCCTGATATTTTGGTTGGTGGGTTAATAGGTTCCACAAAGTCTATTGCCCATTTATCAAATGCATGTAGTGTCACTTGCAGTCGTAATGAAATATCATCCCTTCTGTTGGGTTTTCCTACCCTTTGAGAGACATCACATCCCTGGAAGTATTCTTTAGAGTCCCTCTAGATCATTAGCCACCACAGTCCTGCATGGAGTACCTTCTGCAAAGTAGTTTTTCATGCATAATGCCCTCCTACTAATCCCTCATTGTATTTTGCTAGAATCCTTGGTCATTTGTGCTCAAGCACGTACCTTCGTAAAATGTTATCTGTGCCCATTTTATATATATCTCCTGCGATCAGTTGATATTCGACTACGTGAAATACCAGGTTCTTCTTCTATGCAGTGGTATACTCTTGCAGTGCAGTACCTATTCTCAAATATTGAATGATATCTGCGAAGTAGTCATCAACAATTTGTACCGAGAATAGCCATACATTCGAAAAGTTTTCTTCTAAGATTGTGGGTTCTTCTCCATTTGTGACCCGTGATAGGTGGTCAGGGCCTGCATTTAGTTTCCCTGGTTTGACGATTACTTTGAAGTCGAATTCCTAGAATAACAGTAACCATCAACAGATTCTCCCATCATCATTGGCTTGTTGACTAGGTACTTTAGGGCTGAGTGATCTATAAAAATCTTAAAATGTTTTCCCAGTAAGTAGTGTCAGAACTTCTGAAGTATGTAAACCATATCTAATCCTTCTCTTTCCGTTGTGTTATAGTTCTGTTCTGACTCATATATTTTTCTTCTTGCAAATGCTATCAGGTGATTCAAGTTTCCTTCTCTTATCTACACTAAGATAGCTCCCAGTGCTATCGTTGACACATCTACATGCACATGGAATGCGTTTCCCCAGTCCAGAAATACTAATATCAGTGCAGTGACCATATTTTCCTTTAGGGTATCTAGACCGTGTTGACATTGGCTGTTCCATTGGTACTTTGTATCCTTCCTTAGCAATTTTTCCATTAGTGTTGTGGTATGTGCATATCCTTTGATAAATTTTCGATAATATCCTGTGTGTCCTAACGTCGCTCGTAGATGATAGACTATTTTTGGTGCTGGTAAATTAAAAATGACGACGACCTTTGTTAGATCGACTAATAAACCTTGTTTGCATACTATATGGCCCAATTGTATCCCAAGAAATGTTCCAAATATGCATTCCTTTATGTTCAGTGATATCTGGCACCGTTTGCATTGCTCTAGCATAAAGTGTAAGAATTCTACATGGTCTTTCAACAGACTATAGACTGTCCATTCTTCTAGATATACTTCAAGAAACTAGTGGATGAATTCTTTAAATGCAATGATAACCACTCTGGAGAAGATTGTTGGTTCATTCTTCAGTCCAAAGGGTATGAATGTATATTGGTAGGATCCCCATTCCATCATGAATGTGATCTTGTATCTATCCTCCTGTGCTATCTTAATTTGATGGTAACTTGAGAATCCATCGGTGAATGAGTATGCTTCATGTCCCCCCACAATATCTAGCACTTCATCTATGAATGGTATAGGGAATGGGTCACGTAGGCATGCATCGTTCAACTTAATCAAGTCAACTCATATCCTGATCCCTCTTCCTTGCTTCTTGTCTTGTACGACCATTGGGCTTATCCACTCTGATTCCTCGACTAGTTCGATTATGCTAGCTTCAAGCATTCGGTCAATCTCCTCTTTAAATTTTTGTTTATATATAGGGTTCAGTCTATATGGTCATTGTTTGGTCAGTCTCGCTTCGGTTCTGAGAGGTATTTTCAATTCTCCCAGTTCACCTTCTATACATTTCATCTCTGTAAATGTTGTAGGAAATAATTCGCAGTATTCGCGCAATGGTTCTATAATACTTTATACTTTTGGGTCATCCCAGTAGTCTCCAATGCTGGCCATTTTGGGATGTTCCACTGTAATGATGTTAAATTTATTTACCTTGATTGGTGTGGAAATAACTTCATATTCCATTTTTGGTCCCTTCACATCTCTGTCACCTTCTTCTTCTGCAATCTGAATGTTGCATGGGTTCTCTTTGTCCGGTATGTCCTCCTGTACTTGGTAACATGACAGTAGTTCCTTGGCTATTTTTTTATTTCACTGTTGCTCTTCGGTAATAAGTTCTACTTCTGGATCCTTAATGAATATGACTCCTCTGATTTGTTTCAGAGATGCGTCTATGTTGGGGTTCTCATGCTCGAATGAGAAAGAGGTGGTAAATTTTTGTTGCAAAGTCACCCATGTTGTATTTCCTTTGCGTAGTTCTTGATATGTATACCAGTTCACTGGTATCCCTTCTAATGTATGAATAAAGTGGTGAGGCCATTCCTTAGGTGGTGTCGATTTCCACAGTGTTTCGCTGGTGTCCCGAATCCTTCGTATTTCTGCTATTTGTTGTTTTTTTGTGCTACGCCGAACCTTATGCACAATATCCTTTTACATTGGTACTAGTTTGTGATGGTATCCTTGTGTGCACCCCACCATATGGCAGGTGTGGCCTTGAGTGATAAGTCCAGTGCTAGTAGCCTCTATTTTTCTGATACTTCATCTTTATATTCTATCAAGAATATTTCCAAGTCATTAATCCCATGGAAACTAGGTGTTTCTGTGATTTCTATTCCTATCCATTGCACTACATGGTCTATTCTTGCACATATTCTCATGGATACTTCATGTAGTCTCTACTGCCAATTTTCTAACCTAGTGTCTCAATCTGTAGTGCATGATGTAATATTGTGCCAACTGAGTACCACATTTGCAGTTGGGTTTACATAATCCTCCTCACGTGTAGTTGTCTTGTATAACTGGTCTATTTCCTTTAAGTCTAGGCAAGTGGGTTCTATGAACCTTTCCCCTTCTGATGGATCTAGTGGTGCTATAACCCTGTAATCTATAGATTGAAATGTCATCTTTCTTGTCTTCAAATTAATTATGGTATGGTTTTCAAATGCCCAGTCTAGACTGAGTAGTGTCGGGTATGGTGTTGTGCCATCTACTATTTTGATGACTTCAAAATCTTCTTTGGTTCACACACCATCGATATCTACCACTACACCCTTCACCCTCCCGATTGGTAGGACTTTGTGTTGGTTTGCTAGTTTTAATTGGACATTCGAATATCCCAAGGTTGGTTCTGCCATGCATTGCCTGGTTTTCTTGGGTAGTACATTTACTTCAGATATTGGGTCCAATATGATATCTTCCATATTGAAATCTCCAATGCTGACATTCAATCTTAATTCCCTACTTGTTCTTCTTCTTGTGTGTAGGTGATTGACAATTTTTTGTTCTAGCTTTTGTTCTATCTCATTGCTACATTTCTCTAAGATGTTTTGCAATATTTTCACAGATGAAGGATCACTTAGTATTTTGATGCATGACTGCAAAAAGTCTTGGATAGTACTTACTTGTCCCTTAAATGGTAGTCCTTCGGTATGATCCAATGATGGTGACATTTCGTATTCTGGGGCTTTGTGGGTTGGTTGCATAGTAGAAGTCGACACAATGTCCTTCTAAAATTCATTTCTAGCTTTCTTAAAAGTCTCCTTTTCTTTGGGCACATCAAAGTTCTTCCTTAGTTCAATATTCTTTCTTACCCACTGGTTCTGTGCAGGTTCTTGTCGAACTGTTTTGTTTCCTATCTTTGTTCCTCCTCGGGTGACTATGTTGATATTTCATCCATCTTCCCTTGCTTCAGCTGAAATCCATTGAACATTATGATTGTTCTGGTTCCTTTTTTCCTGGATCTTTACTAACAGTGTCGGGCATTCCTCTGTCCCGTGATCCGATGCACAACAGTACATACAAGTTGTTGGTGGCAGTGGGAATTCCCTTGCATAAGGTCCCGATAGCTGACAATTGTGACACATGACTGGTCCTCAGCCATGTCCGAAGCCTCCTCTGGCTTGTCCGCCTCCTTGGTGGCCTGCTCTATCCCCTCTCTGTGCATTATATGGTGGTGCCTGGTTGTACTGCACAGTATTATACTGGGGTTGCACTTGGTTGTACTTTGGTTGTGTATTGTTGTATGGTTTTTGTGCAGTGTTGTACTGCTATTGTGAAGTATTGTATGGAGCTAGGGCTTGATTGAACTGTGGTGCTACTTTCCCAGTCATCATTTTGGCATGTACCCTATAGGCATCCGATGTTGTCTCTCGCATCAACTCCATAGTTCAGCAATATTTGTTGTCATGGCCTATGGACTTACAAAAAGTAAAATAATAATTCTTGGGAGCTTTCTGTTACTTCTGCATCATCGTGCAGTGATAAGGCTCATGACCTAGTTTCTTGCATATTTCGCACCATAGTCCTCCCTGTGGGAGTGGGTTTGGCATGCCTATTTCCATATACTGCATGAATGTTGGAAATTCATTCTTGTGGTATCCTTTTGTACTGCATGTGGTGCACCAAACAACTTCTCATTTGTCCTTATTCTTATTCTGATTCAACTAAAATGTGAGGTTCTTCAAATCCTCCTTCAATTCTTCAATGGCTGGGTTCGTCTGCTAGTACTAGTTCTCTTCCAGCTACAAGGCTTCTTGTAGCACCTCAGCCTACGATGGAAACATTTGTTGTCTTAGGGGGTATTTTAAATGTGGGAGTAGTGAGTTGAAAAATAGATGTCGGTGCTGCATCTCGGTGATAAGGTATTTTAACTTTCCCTTCAATCTCTTAAATATTTTTTCAATCTCCCATACAGAATCTCCTGGCTTCTATCGAATCTCAATCATTTCATTCATGTATAGGTCCTCTGAGCTCGTCTTCTGGAACTCATTGATTAGTAGATTCTTAATTTCTGCTAGTGTCCTCGTCGTCCCAGGAGAACTTTTTTTGTCTAGACTCATGTACCAGTCTAGTGCGCAGTCTCTTAGTGTGATCTCTAGTTGTGCAAGTTTGGTATCTTCATCTGTGATCTATTTTGCCTCCCAAATCTTAGCACAAATGAACAAATGCTTCTCTGTGTCTTTTGTTGCTTCTCCTTAGAATTCTAGTAATCTAATCATGGGGTCGTGTCATGCCATTCTAAATACTGAATTGCTACCTTCACCGCATGGTGTAAATACTTGACTTGTACTTCTTGAACTAGCTCCTCTAGTTGTTTCTCCTGTGGTAGATGTGCTTCTCGCTATTGGAATTCCTTCGAAATTTGGTTGTCTAAACGATGATGTTCTCTTTGGTGTATTAGTGTCACATGGGTTTATAGGTTCCACACTGACATTAATATGAAAAGGATGGCCATCTTCTCCTCCTTTTCTTGGGTCTCTTGTTTTCCTCTCAGAGGTTGCATGCAGAATTTCCTCAATCTTCTCCATAGCCTAGAGATCCTCTACCTCTTCTTCGTCGCTTTCCAAGCCCTCCCTTGTGGATATGTCTCTATTCTTGGTATTCACCTTATATTGGTAGGGTACTCCACTACGCGTCAATCCAGATGATGACAAGATCCACTTAAGTTGGTCATCATCCATCAAGATCGGGTCCAAGAATTCCTCCTCCTTCTTTCCTTTATCCTCTCCTTCACCCATGTATCCTTCCCTATGTCAGTGCTTCCCCTCTTCCCCATGCACGTATGGAAGTTTAGCTATCTTCTTCCATCATCATTACACCTTTTTTATACAGCAGTATTTTAATTGAAGTATACAGTTATCGAATGTACCTTCTGCGAGGTCCGCGTAGAAATTTCTACTCTGCCGCGTTGTATGACTTTGCTGTGTCAACTACAAATTATGTGATATACAATACTATCAAGCCAAAAATCGACTGCGTGGATGAATTTGTTGTTCACCTGTTGTAACTGGTCAATCTGTATTGGGGTCCAATCTATATATCATATCCAGTTCGCTGTGTGGTTATCTTTCAACCTTAGTATAAACTCCTGCAATAGGTGAGGAAAATAACAGAAAAAGACTTCGTGTAAATCCGTAAAAATGTATCTATCTAGATATTTGTGAGGCGTCAAGCTAGGGGTTTCTATTATATTTTTGGTAAAACTATAGCTCTTTAGTTCTCAACCAGCCTTTGATTTCCTCTTTCATGGGGTTCCAAAGTCTCAAAATTCCCTTCTACTAACTCAACAGACTTCTAGTTTTGCTCATTTTTGTCCACAGGTGTTCTACCCCATCTACTCAGTCCTTTCTTGTTCCTCATTTAACAGAAACAAAACCATTTGTTGGTTCTTTAACCTACCAGACAACTTGGTGCTACTGACCCAGGGTTCGTATCTTTCATGGCACCAACAAATCCTAAAATTATCGACCCTTCTAGTGAACCAGAAGGCAACGCGACACACAGAATGAACTGCGCACCCTCACCTGAGATAGATTTTATGGGTGGCTATAAGACTCAGGTTTTTATAGCCTAGGATTGAGTAGGAGATAAAGGGTATGTGTTATGAGCCACTACTTATTAATTGTATTACAAATTACTATTATCTGACCTTCAAAATTCAACAACGTAATAGAAATTAACTAAACAGAATAACAACTCATTCATTCATCGCATTTAGCATTTAACTAACAAAAGTGAATAGAGATATGCATGTCTTCATCACATTACACAGTTATTACCATTTTTCACCCCCTCCCGGGGCTATGTCCACAAAGATTTGGCTCTTGGCTCTCTTATTATGATAGTTCTGCAATTCTCGTGCCTCGCGCTTACAATTCTTCTTAGATCGGCAAGATCTCTGTGAGGCGAACTACATCACACCAGGCTCCTCAGCCTGCAATTTGGTCCTCGAGGTCTAACTCCCTCTTATATCTCTCATTCCAAGTAGTTCTCTTATCAAAATATTACATAAATTGAAGCTCAAACTATGCAAAATCTCCAAACTTCCGAATCTATGAATTCTGAACCTTAAAACCAACCTTTCTTTGATACCTTATTTTCTATATTTATATCTATCGGGCTCTTCATCCGTTTACAGAAAAACTCTTACTAGAAACCTTAACTTTCCTATATTTAGGTCTTCCTTCTCTGCATGCATTCCCTGCTTCCTTACAGTTCTCACCTCCTTCTTGCATGCACACGTGCTATTCTTCTTGCTAGTTGTCGCTTTCCTCCTGCATTCTTTATTTCCCTTGATTTCTCTTCCAACTGTCATTCTTTTTCGTGCATGCCTTCTTTCCCACGATTTCTCTTCTAGCTGTCATTCTTCTTCGTGCACGCCTTCTTTCCCACAATTTCTCTTCCAGTTGTCATTCTTTTCCGTGCACGCCATCTTTCCCATTTCGGCCTACTACCAATAAGGTCCAACCTAGAGGAAGGGGACACTTATCGGGAGAGTCCTCTAGAAAGGAAGCTGACAAATCCAAAGGGTCTTCTAGTAGCAAGGCCAACTCACACTCTCAGAGGAAAGGAAAGAAACAGAATTATTCAAAAACCCGAGGTCCTGAAGAGTTCAAGAAAGCCAAACCACCCTCTCTCGACGGAGATATTAATAAGGGAGAAGAGGCAAAATCTTGGCTGCTTTGTTTAAAGAAGTATTTCAAAGTCCATGACTACTCTAAAAACTTGAAGGCTCAAATAGACATCTTCAACCTTAACTGAAAAGATTCCATATGGTGGGAATACCTTAGGAATGTGAAAGGCATCCATGAGAAGGAATTTTCATGGAAACAGTTTGAGAAATACTTCAGGAAGTAGTATATGTCAGAAAAATACATGGATGGGAGAACTAAGGAATTCTATGAACTCCGACTAGGGAAACTCACCATAGAAGAAATTTTCAATAAATTCCTTGAACTACTGAGGTATGTACCCTACATAAAATATGAAAAAGAAAAAATGTAGCGGTTCATTAGTGGGTTACCTCAGACCTACCAAGATAGGATTGATTTCAATGAACTAAGGACCTTAGAAGAAGCTATCCGAAAGGAGAGGTATTTTTATGAACATTTTAAGAGCAATACAAGACCTAACGAGGAATGGAAGAAGAAGAGTAGTGTGGGATTCTAGAAGAAAAGGTTTAACTTCTCAATATTTAAGAACTATGAAAAATATTCTAGGGGGAGCCTTCCTGCTAGAAGTGTATATCAGTAAAATTTCCCCTCTCAAAGTGTAAATAAACACAAAAAACAATAACCTTAAGAAGTAACCCTTAAAATACTGGGGTTGTGGAGAAAAAAATAGATTGAGGGACTGCCCAGATAGAAAAAAACATAGGAGCATGCCATGAATCTATTTAGCCCTAGACAATAATCAAGTCGACCACCAAGCTTCAGTAGTGGAGCTGGAAGGTATGATCGCCAACCATCCAATTTCTATTTTAATTGACCCAGGTTCTAATTTGATTTATGTAGCCCCTCAGACTGCCAATAAGTGTAAACTACAACCAATTAGACATGTTAACCCATGGTTGGTACAACAAGCCACTGGGACCAAAAGAAAGGTGGTAGAGGCCATACCATTGTGCCAATTCATCATGGGTGGATTGCCACCCGAGTGAACCTTAACATACTTCGTCTAGAATCTTATGACCTATTGATTGGAATGGATTAGTTGGCTTCTTATAAAACTAAAATGGAATGTTATCATAAAAATTTAGAATGTGTAAATGAAGAAGGGAGAAATATGACCCTCCAAGGGATTCAGAAACCTGTCTCAATGAGACAAATATAGACCCTTCAAATCAAGAAGTGTTGCAGAAAAGGGTGTTCCTTATATGCAATACAGGTGTTGGAATCCATTGAGGGTGAAAAAACAAATCTAGAGGACCACCCCATATTAAAATAATACAGGGACGTATTCCCAGAAGAAGTACCAGGTCTACCTTTGAGACAGGATATTGAATTCTCGATAGAAATTATACAGGGAGTGGTACCTGCATCTAGAACTCCATAAAGAATGAGCATACCAGAGTTGGTTGAGCTCAAGATACAACTAAAGGAGATGATGGAAAAAGGCTACATCATACCCAATGCATCTCCATGGGGATGCCCGTCCTTTTTGTGAAAAATAAATATGGCACACTCTGACTATGCATAGATTACAGAAAATTTAATAAGGAAACCATAGAGAACAACTACCCCTTACCAAGAATCGATGACCTATTTGACCAATTGGGAGGTGCATCCATATTTTTGAATATCGACCTAAGGTCTGGATACCATCAAGTATGAATTAAGGATGAAGATATCCACAAAACAACCTTCAGGATGAGGTATGGTCACTATGAATTCGTCTGTCCATCCATTCGAGGATGATAAGCAGAACTAAACACCAAGTTAGTTCCCAGCTTCTTCCACAAAGTCGTCCAAAAATGCCCCACAAACTTTGTATCTCTATCTGAAACTATACTCCTCGGCAACCCATGAAGTTGAATGACCTCTTTGAAGAACAAATTTGCGATGTGAGCCGCATCATTGGTTTTCTGGCATGGAATGAAGTGTGCCATCTTGGAAAATCTATCCACTACCACAAAGATTGAATCAAATCCCCTTTGCATCCTTGGCAATCCCAATACGAAATCCATGCTAATCGCCTCCCATGGTCTCTCAGGTATGGGCAATGCCCGATAAAATCCTGCATTCTGCTTTCTCCCCTTTGAATGCTGACAAACTCTACATCTGTCTACAAATCTCTTGACCTCTGATCGCATCCCTGGCCAAAAATATGACTCACTCAGCTTCGCGAATGTCTTATCATGACCGAAGTGTCCGACCAATCCTCCACTGTGTTTCTCCTTTAACAAGCTCTCCCTCATGGAGCAGTTTGGAATACACAATTGATTGCCTTTGAACAACAACCCTTCCTGGATCATGTACTCTATCCACTAGCTTCTATCTCTAAGAATTGGATTCTCAGCTGCTTCATATGCTTCCTTAAAGTCTGGATCATCTGCATACATGTCCTTAAGATCATCAAAGCCTAACGTCCTCACTTTGAACTCCTGCATCAGTAAACATTTCCTGCTCAAAGCATCAACCACTTTGTTATCAGTACCCGAAATGTGTTTAATCACAAATGTGAAATTATGCATATACTCTACCCATTTTACATGTCTCTGATTCAACTTCTCCTGTTGAGTCACAAACTGTAATGCATGGTTATCACTATATAAAACAAATTCTTTCGGGATCAAGTAATGCCTCCACTTTTTCAGTGCTTGTATGATAGCATAAAACTCCTTATCATATGTGGAGTATTTCAATTTTGCCTCATTCAGTTTCTCGCTGAAATATGCAATTGGTCTTTCCTCCTGACTCAAGACCACTCCTATGGCAAACCCACTGGCATCACATTTTACCTGAAATGTCTTCTGGAAATCCGGCAACACCAGAACCGGTTGTTCCGTGATCTTCCGCTTCAGCAGATTGAAGCTCTTCTCATCCTCTGTTGTCCAGTGAAAAGACTTATGCCATTTCTTCACTGTTTCCATCATCGCTGCGCTAATTCCACTGAAATTCCGGAGGAATTTTCGGTAGAAACTAGCCAGTCCATGAAAACTTCTCACCTCAAATACATTTCTTGGTGATGGCCAATTCTTGATCACTTCCACCTTATCCAGATCCATCCTCAACTCATTCGCCGAAATAACAAAACCCAAATAAATGAGCTCTGTCTTCATAAATGAGGACTTCTTTATGTTTATCAACAGCTTCTCCTGCTGTACCTTCTTCATCACAATGGCCAAATGCTTCAAATGTTCTGCCTTTGTCTTACTGAAAACCAATATGTCATCCAAGCATACGATGATAAACTTTCTGATGAACTCCCTCAGGACTTCATTCATCAACCTCATAAAGGTACTTGGTGCATTCGTCAAGCCAAACGGCATGACAAGCCATTCATACAAACCTTCGTTTGTCTTGAATGCGGTTTTCCATTCATCACCCTCTGTCATGCGAATCTGGTGATATCCACTTTTCAGATCAATCTTTGAAAAATATTTGGCTTCGCTCAAGCAATCCATTAAATCATCCATTCTTGGCAATGGGAACCTGTACCTGATGGTTATCTTATTAATCACCCTTGAGTTAGTACACATCCTCCAGCCTCTGTCTTTCTTCTGACTAATCACTATTGGAACAACACATGGACTCAAGCTTTCCCTAACCAAACCTTTGTCCAACAACTCCTGGACCTACCTTTTAACCTCCTCATTCTCCTGCAGCGTCAACCTGTACGCAGTTTTGTTCGACAAATTGGCTCCTGGTATGAGGTCTATATGATGACTCACACTCCTCATCAGTGGCAACGAATGAGGTAATTCATCCACCACAATGTCAGCGAACTCTTCCAGCAGTTCTTGAACCTCTTCTGGTAGATCATCCACTCTTGTCCTCATCAGAACAATTCTTGGTTTTCTGACCATAAAGAATTGTGGATCTTATTTCTTATTCACCTCTGTAAGAATTTCCTTCCCACTCATGAGAAGTACTGTGTTTTTCACTTCCAGTTTCACCTCCTTATCTTTTATTGGAAGCAACATGTGTGTCCTCCCATTCTTCTCTAAAGTATATGTGTTCATTCTCCCGTCATGAACCACATTTCTGTCATATTGCCATGGCCTACCCAGCAATAGATGACATACATCCATGGGAATGACATCACATAAGATCTTATCATTATATCCACCTATCTTGAATCCAACCAAGCATTGTTTAGTAACAGTTACATGGTCTCCCTTCTGTAGCCATGAAACCTTGTATGGACTCGGATGATCAGTCGTCACCAACTCCAGTTTTTCCACCATCTCGGTCGAAACAAGATTATTTGTGCTACCGTTGTCCATGATAACCTTGCATACCCTATCCTTGTCTTGCAAGATGTTTTGAAAATTCTGGTCCTTTGAGGTGAGTCCTCCACCTCCTTTCTGGGTTTTAAGAGAACTTTACACATCATCAGTGACCTTCCTCCTTCTGTGTCTTTGGCCTCAACATCCCGCTTCTGCGCTTCGGTGATGTGAGCTTCTCCAATGTCCTTCTTTTTCTCTAGACACTCGAATGACTTGTGCCCATTTTTCCCACATGTGAAGCAAGTGATTACTCCACCTCTTCCTCTTCCTCTACCTCTGGTATGAGGAAACATGTTATTATCGGCATATCCTCCTCTCTGCTCAGTATGTTGTTCTCTTTTCTCAAAGTATGGCCCTCTTTGTGAGGTTTCACCTCTTTCTACTTTACCCTGAGGTTTCTTCCACTCCTTCTTCGGCTTCTGGGTTCTTTCCTTGGTAACTGAATTACCTCTGGGTTGGCTCCTGCCTCGACCCCTTTGACCTTGCCTATGGCTCAGCTTCTCCTCAGCTTTCAGAGCCATCTGCTAAGCATCCTCAACCGTTCGGATGGTAGCCATGCTCATCTCATCCTGGATATCGTATATTAGGCCATTCATATACCTAGAAACCTTCTCATCATCGCTCTCCCGATGACCTGCCCTGATGTTTAGTTGACAGAATTCCTCCATGTATTCTTTCATCGTCATCAGCTTCTGTCTCAGGATCTGCATCCTCCTGAACAGAGTAATTTTATAGTCTCTTGGGATGAACTTTTCCTTCTACTTGTAGCTCGTCCCACCATAATGTTGCATTTCCTTTCAAGCGTGGGACAACATGTCTGACCTTCTTATCCTCTTCAACATCTTCATAATCGAAGTAGGTGTCAAGAGCTCGGATCCAATCTAGAATCTCTTCTGCATCCAGATTTCCCTCATAGACTGGAATGTCCATCTTTGGCTTTGCACCCATCCGTGCAATAGCTTTTATTAGACGCTCATTCGCTGCGTCTTCAGCTACAACTTCTTCTTCACATTCAGCCTCAATTTCACTGTCGGAATCACTAAGATTCCCCACACTAGCTGTGCTTCTTTGCGTTGTCTCCATGTCCTCAAGTCTTGCTCAGAGATCATGCATTTGTCTTTCTATGGCTGGATCTACCATATGTCTTCCTCTTCTTCACACCTCCCTATCCTCTGGATCAAGTGATTTCCTTTCTCTCCTTGGCGGCATGGTGAATTTTCCTCTTCTCTGCTACAGAAAGAAAAGAAGATTTTCTAAGCTCTGATACCACTCTGACGCAGCCACACCCTCACTGGCACACCCGCTCATGGTATATTCTTCTTCTCACGCCCTGAAGAACTGAAACGTTCTTCTATTTCCTTGTCGATAAATCTCCACCCACAGAACACTTCGCACAATTCCCCTTCTCTTTACTTATCGGGAAATCAGAACTCGTGACTTCACGAGTCCAAAGGTCGAGCGTTGCACTCTTAGATCCCCGAGACCCGATGCCTCAGTCAATGCTGACTTCCTCTTGTCATAACTTTCCTTATCGTGATTTCGCTACTCATGATATCGAACCACTCGATTTACCGACTTCTGAACCCCGATGCGTCGAACCTTTGATGCACTCGCGGGGTTGACTTTTCCACTTCCCATCACTTCTATCGAGATATCGGACTTCACGGGATCACAAATCTTGATGTCGATGGTTTCAGGAATTTACTTTCCCTAAACTCCGATACTGTGCCACCTGTCCTCCACTAGCTCCTGCGGTCCCACACTGGTTACGTCATCGTCGGGATATCGTGTTTCGTGACTCTGAGCTGCAAGAATACTCTGTTCTCGAAACCCCTGATTCTCTGAACCCCGACTTCTTTGGATATTCGAACATGTGGTCCAAACAATGGATGGTTCCGGGTTTGTCGAGATATCATGTCTCGCGATATCGCGATTCTTGTTGCACAAATTTGGAGCTTCGACTCACAAAACCCCGATCCACGATATGCGTGTGGATCTAATGGTCCTTGTGGCTCATACCAATGGTTCTGCCCCTCTTGAGCTTTATGCCTACCGAGAATACTGGTGATATCTTCCCCTGCACCTCTGTGAGATCTGATGGCTCAAGGGATGTCGCGAAATCTCCTCGGAGAATTTCGTCTATCTATTCTTCCTGATGGAAGTTTGCGAAATGACTAAGTGTCTCCCCACGAGACTCATCCACCTGCTCGCAATCCTGTGATGCTCTTGCAACTTCAAGTCACAACTTATCTGCGTTGTTCTTTAGCCACTCTGAGGCCTATCCTCCTTGAGCTTTTCCATGATTTTCGTGCCCTTTAGGAAACTCCCTTGCGCGCACTCCTTACCGAAACCATTCAACTCCGTCTAATTGTTGAGACTCTTCAATTCTATGCACACTTGCAGCAGCAATCCTTCAAAGGTTCACTCAGGTTCTCAACCCTGAGTCTCTTTCACCTAGCCTGCATACTCCTTACGCGGCTCCTCTACCCAACCTGCACCTTCAAGGAAATGAGAACAAAGCTATCTCTATTTCAACCCTTCTATCAACGCACTCCTTGCAGATGATTCAACTGCACTCCTTGCAGGAATTCTCTGGCTCAAATAGAGAAACAATTGAAAATCATTCCTTCACTCTCTCAGACTTCAATTCAAACATGAAATCATATACATGGCATATAAAAGTGAATGTATAATAGGAAGAAAACATTTGTGAGCATATCAACATCAATTACACAGAGAACAACACAAACCATGAATTTGAATCAAATCTTCTTCTATTAATTCAATATCTGTACATGGGTGTTCTTCTACAGTTCTCTGCTTCTCTTATTGTTCTTCTTCTTCTCTTCTATGCTCAGGCTTAGGCTTATGTTAATGTTACAATGATACAATGAGGGTGTCTATATCTGTTTCCCTCCTGCTCTCTAAAACTGTCTAATCTATGAATTAAAATCCTATCTACCAGCATTAACTTCCTTAAATTCCCTCTATCTATTAAGGACGAGAGCTATCTGCTCAAGGTCCATTACAATATACAAGTGAGCTTCATCTTAAATGACTCATTTAATATCGTGCAACAACTTCAAAGCATTCTTTTCAAAATTTGTGCTGCCTTGTCCAGTTGTCTTCCACTTCTGCGCTGGCTCGCTTGATGTGTCAGCGATGCTCTTGCATCATACTCCTCGGCTTGAAAATTTTCATGGGCTCCTATGCATGAGCTCCTACACGGTCTGTCCATGCTTCTGTATCTTCACTTCAGTCTCCCAGTTGGCATCTTCAACTGGATGGTTCTTCCACTTGACCAGATACTCATAATATTCTTTCCTCCTGGTCTTTTTACCCACTCTCTTGTCCAGTATGCATTCCATTTGTGGCTTCTCTACAACTGGCATCTGTTTCGTCCACTGGATCACTGGCTACTCAGTTCCAGTCTCTGCTTCACTAGCTTTATATGGGTATACATCCGCGATGTTGAATATCAGAGATATTCCGATCCCATCGGGTAGTTCAATCTCATAAGCATTTTCTTTGAATTTTCTCAAGACCTTACATGGTCCGATCTTCTTCATCTTTAACTTATTATATGTTCCCCTCGGGAACCTTTCCTTTTTCAAATGTACCAGAACTAGATCACCAACCTAAAACTGAATTTGTCTCCGATGTTGATCTACTCTACGCTTATTCTCCTGGTTTGATTTTAGCAGTCGCTCCTTCACCTGGCTGTGAAGTTCCTTCATCGCTTCCGCGAATTATTTTACACTAGCGCTGCTAGTAGCAGTCTTCTCTGAATCCCTCAATTCAGAAACTCCTCTTGACTGCATCCCATAGACAACCTGAAATGGACTTTTTCCTGTACTCTGATTTATTGATTCATTGTATGCAAACTCTGCCTATGGTAATATTGGTCCCAACTGTTGTGGTGCTCCGTCACCAAACTTCTAAGAAAGTCTCCTAGACTTATGTTCACTACTTTCGTCTATCCATCCATTCAAGGATGATAATCAAAACTAAACGCCAAGTTAGTTCCCAGCTTCTTCCACAAAGTCCTCCAAAAATGTCCCATGAACTTTGTATCTCTGTTTGAAACTATACTCCTCGGTAACCCATGAAGTCGAATGACCTCTTTGAAGAAAATATATGCGATGTGAGTCGCATCGCTGATTTTATAGCATGGAATGAAGTGTGCCATCTTGGAAAATCTATCCACTACCACAAAGATCGAATCAAATCCCCTTTGCGTCCTTGGAAATCCCAATATGAAATCCATGCCAATCGCCTCCCATGGTCTCTCTGGCATGGGAAATGGCTGATAAAATCCTTCATTCTGCTTTCTCCCCTTCGAATGAGGACAAACTCTACATATGTCTACAAATCTCTTGACCTCTGATCGCATCCCTGGGGAAAAATACAACTCGCTCAGCTTCGCGAATGTCTTATCATGACTGAAGTGTCCAGCCAATCCTCTGTTGTGTTTCTCCTTTAACAAGTTCTCCCTCATGGAGAAGTATGGAATACACAATTGATTTCCTTTGAACAACAACCCTTCCTGGATCACGTACTCTATCCACTGGCTTCGGTCTATGAGAACTGGATTCTCAACTGCTTCATATGCTTCCTTAAAGTCTGGATCATCTGCATACATGTCCTTAAGATCATCAAATCCTAACGTCCTCACTTTGAACTCCTGCATCAGTAAACATTTCCTGCTCAAAGCATCAGCCACTTTGTTATCAGTACCCGAAATGTGTTTAATCACAAATGTGAAATTATGCATATACTCTACCCATTTTACATGTCTCTGATTCAACTTCTCCTGTTGAGTCACAAACTGTAATGCATGGTTATCACTATCTAAAACAAATTCTTTCGAGATCAAGTAATGCCTCTACTTTTTTAGTGCTTGTATGATAGCATAAAACTCCTTATCATACGTGGAGTATTTCAATTTTGCCTCATTCAGTTTCTCGCTGAAATATGCAATTGGTCTATCCTCCTGACTCAAGACCACTCCTATGGAAAACCCACTGGCATCACATTTTACCTGAAATGTCCTCTGGAAATCCGGAAACACCAGAACCAGTTGTTCCGTGATCTTCCACTTCAACAGATTGAAGCTCTTCTCAGCCTCTGCTGTCTAGTGAAAAGACTTATGCCATTTCTTCACTGTGTCCATCATTGTTGCGCTAATTCCACTGAAATTCCTGATGAATTTTCGGTAGAAACTAACCAGTCCATGAAAACTTCTCACCTCGAATACATTTCTTGGTGATGGCCAATTCTTGATCACTTCCACCTTATTCGGATCACTCCTCAACTCATTCGCCAAAATAAAAAAACACAAATAAATGAGGACTTCTTTATGTTTATCAACAGCTTCTCCTGCTGTAGATTCTTCATCACAATGGCCAAATGCTTCAAATGTTCTGCCTTTGTCTTACTAAAAACCAATATGTCATCCAAGTATACGATGACAAACTTTTCGATGAACTCCCTCAGGACTTCATCCATCAACCTCATAAATGTACTCGGCGCGTTCGTCAAGCCAAATGGCATGACAAGCCATTCATACAAACCTTCGTTTGTCTTGAACATGGTTTTCCATTCATCACCCTCTCTCATGTGAATCTGGTGATATCCTCTTTTCAGATCAATCTTTGAAAAATATTTGGCTCCGCTCAAGAAATCCATTAAATTGTCCATTCTTGGAAATGGGAACCTGCACCTGATGGTTATCTTATTAATCTCCCTTGAGTTAGTACACATCCTCCAGCCTTTGTCTTTCTTCGGACTAAGCACTATTGGAACAACACACGGACCCAAGCTTTCTCTAACCAAACCTTTGTCCAACAACTCCTGGACCTGCCTTTTAACCTCCTCATTCTCTTGCGGCATCAACCTGTATGTAGCTTTGTTCGGCAAACTAGCTCCTAGTATGGGGTCTATATGATGACTCACACTCCTCATCAGTGGCAACGAATGAGGTAATTCGTCCACCACAATGTCAGTGAACTCTTCCAGTAGTTCCTGAACCTTTTCTGGTAGATCATCCACTCTTGTGCTAGTCAGAACAATTCTTGATTTTCTGACCACAAAGAATTGTGGATCTTCTTTCTTCTTCACCTCCGTAAGAAGTTCCTTCCCACTCATGAGAAGTACTGTGTTGTTTACTTCCGGTTTCACCTCCTTATCTTTTATTGGAAGCAACATGTGTTTCCTCCCATTCTTCTCTAAAGTATATGTGTTCATTCTCCCATCATGAACCACATTTCTGTCATATTGCCATGGCCTACCCAACAATAGATGACATACATTCATGGGAATGACATCACATAAGATCTTATCATTATATCCACCTATCTTGAATTCAACCAAGCATTGTTTAGTAACAGTTACTTGGTGTCCTTTCTGTAGCCACGAAACCTTGTATGGACTCAGATGATCAGTCGTCTCTAGCTCCAGTTTTTCCACCATCTCGGTCGATACGAGATTATCTGTGCTACCACTGTCCACGATAACCTTGCATACCCTATCCTTGGTCTTGCAATATGTTCTGAAAAGTCTGGTCCTTTGAGCTGAGTCCTCCACCTCCTTTTCGGGTGTTAAGAGAACTTTATGCATCATCAGTGACCTTCCGCCTTCTGCGTCTTCGGCCTCAACATCCCACTTTTGCGCTTCGGTGATGTCATCTTCTCCAATGTCCTTCTTTTTTTTTGGACACTCGAATGACTTGTGACCATTTTTCCCACACTTGAAGCAAGTGATTACTCCACCTCTTCCTCTACCTCTGGTACGAGGAAACATGTTATTATCGACATATCCTCCTCTCTGCTCAGTATGTTGTTCTCTTTGCTCAGCGTATGGCCCTCTCTATGAGGTTCCACCTCTTTCTACTTAACCCTGAGGTTTCTTCCACTCTTCCTTGGGCTTCTGGGTTCTTTCCTGGGCAACTAACTTGCCTCTGGGCTGGCTCCTACCTCGGCCCCTTTGACCTTGCCTACAACTCAGCTTCTCCTCACCTTTCAGAACCATCTGATAAGAATCCTCAACCGTTTGGATGGTATCCATGCTCATCTCATCCTAGATATCGTATCTCAGGCCATTCATATACCTGGAAACCTTCTCATCATCGCTCTCCCGATGACCTGCCCTGATGTTCAGTCAATAGAATTCCTCCATGTATTCTTTCACCATCATCAGCTTTTGTCTCAGGTTCTACATCCTCCTGAACAGAGTAATTTGATAGTCTCTTGGGATGAACTTTTCCTTCATCTTTGCAATCATTCGATCCCAATTCTTGATCTTCTACTTGCCTTTGCAGCATCTATCTGCTTGTAGCTCGTCCCACCATAATGCTACATGTCCTTTCAAGTGTGTGACAACATTTCTGACCTTCTTATCCTCTTCGACATATTCATAATTGAAGTAGGTGTCAAGAGCTCGGATCCAATCCAGAAGCTCTTCTGCATCCAGATTTCTCTCATAGACTGGAATGTCCATCTTTGGCTTTGCACCCATCCGTGCAATAGCTTTTATTAGACACTCATTCGTTGCCTCCTCGGCTGCAACTTCTTCTTCACATTCAGCCTCAATTTAACTATCGGAATCACTAAGATCCCTTGCACTAGCTGTGCGTCTTTGCATTGTCTCCATGTCCTCGAGTCTTGCTCCGAGATCACGGTCTTTCTATGGCTGGATCTACCATTTGTCTGCCTCTTCTTCGGACCTTCCTATCCTTTGGATTAGGTGATTTCCTTTCTCTCCTTGGCGGCACGGTGAATTTTCCTCTTCTCTGCTACATAAAGCAAAGAAGATTTTATAAGCTCTGATACCACTCTGACACAGCCACACCCTCACTGGCACGCTCGCTCATAGGATCTTCTTCTTCTCATGCCCTGAAGAACTGAAACGTTCTTCTATTTCCTTGTCGGGAAATCTACACCCACAGAACACTTCACGTGATTACCCTTCTCTTTACTTATTAGGAAATTAGAACTCGTGACTTCGCGAGTCCAAAGGTCGAGCGTTGCACTCCTGGATCCCCGAGACCCGATTCCTCAGTCAACGCTGACTTCCTCCTATCGGAACATTCCTTATCGCGATCTGACTACTTGCGGTATCGAACCACTCGATTTACCAACTTCCTAACCTCGATGTGTCGAACCTTCGATGCACTTGTGGGGTTGAATTTTCCACTTCCTGTCACTTCTATTGGGATATCAGACTTCGTGGGATCACGAATCTTGATGTCGATGGTTTCTAGAATTTAATTTCCCCGAACTCCGATACTATGCCACCTGTCCTCCACTAGCTCCTATGGTCCCACATTGGTTACGTCACCGTCGGGATATCGCGTTTCACGACTCCGAGATGCAAGAATAATCTGTTCCCAAAACCCCTGATTCTCTGAACCCCAACTTCTTTGGATCTTTGGACACGTGCTCCAAACAATGGATGGTTTTGGGCTGGTCGGGATATCACGTCTCACGATATCGCGATTCTTGTTGCACAAATTTAGATCTTCGACTCACGAAACCCCGATCCACAATATGCGTGTGGATCCAATGGCCCTTGTGGCTCGTACCAATGGCTCTGCCCCTCCTGAGATTTATACCTCTCAGGAATACTGGTGATATCTTCCCCTGCACCTCCGTCAGATCTGATGGCTCAAGGGATGTCGCGAAATCTCCTCAGATAATTTCGTCTGTCTGTTCTTCCTGATGGAAGTTTTTGAAATGACTAAGTGTCTCCCCACGAGACTCGTCCACCTGCCCGCAATCCTATGACGCTCTTGCAACTTCAAGTCACAAATTTTCTACATTGTTCTTCAGCCATTCTGAGGCCTATCCTTCCTGATCTTTTCCATGATTTTCTCTCCCTTTAGGAAACTCCCTTGCATCCACTCCTTGCGGAAACCCTTAAACTTTGTCTAAGTGTTGAGACTCTTCGATTCTGCACACACTTGCAGCAACAATCCTTCAAAGGCTCACTCAGGTTCTCAACCCTGAGTCTCTTTCACCTGGCCTGCGTACTCCTTACATGGCTCCTGTGCCCAACCTGCACCTTCAAGGAAATGAGAACAAAGCTATCTCTATTTGAACCCTTCTGTCAACGCACTCCTTGCAGACGATTCGACTGCACTCCTTGCAGGAATTCTCTGGATCAAATAGAGAAACATTTGAAACTCATTCCTTCACTCTCTCAGACTTCAATTCAACCATGAAATCATATACACGGCATATAAAAGTAAATGTATAACAAGAAGCAAACATTCATGAGCATATCAACATCAATTACATAGAGAACAACACAAACCATGAATTTGAATCAAAGCTTCTTCTATTAATTCAATATTTGTACATGGGTGTTCTTCTACAGTTCTTTGCTTCTCTTCTTGTTCTTCTTCTTCTCTTCTATGCTCAGGATTAGGCTTATTCTAATGTTACAATGATACAATGAGGGTGTCTATATCCGTTTCCCTCCTACTCTCTAAAACTGACTAATCTATGAATTAAAATCCTATCTACCAGCATTAACTTCCTTAAATGTTGTCTATCTATTAAGGATGAGAACTATCTGCTCAAGGTCCATTACAATATACAAGTGCACTTCATCTTAAATGACTCATTTAAGATCGTGCAAAAACTTCAAAGCATTCTTTTCAAAATTTGTGCTGGCTTGTCCAGTTGTCTTCCACTTCCACACTGGCTCGCTTGATGTGTCGGTGATGCTCCTGCATCATACTCCTCGGCTTGAAAAATTTGATGGGCTCTTATCCATGAGCTCCTGCATGGTCTATCCATGCTTCTATATCTCTGCTTCAGTCTACCAGCTGGCATCTTCAACTGGATGGTTCTTCCACTTGACCAGATACTCATAGTATTCTTTCCTCCTAATCTTTTTACCCACTCTCTTGTCCAGTATGCATTCCATTTGTGGCTTCTCTGCAACTGACATCTGTTTCATCCACTCGATCACTGGCTGCTTAGTTCCAGTCTCTGCTTCACTAGCTCTATATGGGTATAAATCTGCGATGTTGAATATCGGAGATATTTCGATCCCATCGGGTAGTTCAATCTCATATACTCCTGGTTTGATATTGTTGATCTACTCTACGCTTATACTCCTAGTTTGATTTTAGCAGTCACTCCTTCACCTGGCTGTGAAGTTCCTTCATCGCTTCAGAGAATTCTTTTGCACTAGCGTTGCTAGTATCAGTCTGCTCTGAATCCCTCAATTCAGAAACTCCTCTCGGCTGCCTCCCATAGACAATCTGAAATGGACTTTTTCCTGTACTCCAATTTATTGATCCATTGTATGCAAACTCTTCCTATGGTAATATGCAGTCCTAACTACTGTGGTGCTCCATCACCAAACTTTTGAGCAAGTCTCCCAGAATTTTTTTCACTACTTCTGTCTGTCCATCCGTCCGAGGATGATAAGCAGAACTAAATGCCAAGTTAGTTCCCAACTTCTTCCACAAAGTCCTCTGAAAATTCCCCACGAACTTTGTATCTCTGTCTGAAACTATACTCCTTGGCAACCCATGAAGTCGAATGACCTCTTTGAAGAACAGATTTGCGATGTGAGTCGCATCGTTGGTTTTCTGGCATAGAATGAAGTGTGCCATCTTGGAAAATCTATCCACTACCACAAAGATTGAGTCAAATCCCCTTTGCGTCCTTGGAAATCCAAATATGAAATCCATGCTAATCGCCTCCCATGGTCTCTCTAGTATGGGAAATGGCTGATAAAATCCTACATTCTTCTTTCTCCCCTTTGAATGCTGACAAACTCTACATCTGTCTACAAATCGCTTGACCTCTGATCGCATCCCCGGCCAAAAATACGACTTTCTTAGCTTCACAAATGTCTTATCATGACCAAAGTGTCTGGCCAATCCTCTGCTATGTTTCTCCTTTAACAAGTTCTCCCTCATGGAGCAGTTTGGAATACACAATTGATTACCTTTGAACAACATCCCTTCCTGGATCACGTACTCTATCCACTGGCTTCTATCTCTAAGAACTGGATTCTCAGCTGCTTCATATGCTTCCTTAAAGTCTGTATCATCTGCATACATGTCCTTAAGATCATCAAAGCCTAACGTCTTGACTTTGAACTCCTGCATCAGTAAACATTTCCTGCTCAAAGAATTAGCCACTTTGTTAGAAGTACCCGAAATGTGTTTAATCACAAATGTGAAATTCTGCATATACTCTACCCATTTTACATGTCTTTGATTCAACTTCTCCTGTTGAGTCACAAACTGTAATGCATGGTTATCACTATATAAAACAAATTCTTTCAGGATCAAGTAATGCCTCCACTTTTTCAGTGCTTGTATGATAGCATAAAACTCCTTATCATACGTGGAGTATTTCAATTTTGCCTCATTCAGTTTCTCGCTGAAATATGCAATTGGTCTGTCCTCCTGACTCAAGACCGCTCCTATGGCAAACCCACTGGCATCACATTTTACCTGAAATGTCTTCTGGAAATCCGACAACACTAGAACCGGTTGTTCCGTGATCTTCCACTTCAACAGATTGAAGCTCTTCTCAGCCTCTGTTGTCCAGTGAAAAGACTTATGCCATTTCTTCACTATGTCCATCATCGCTGTGCTAATTCCACTGAAATTCCTGATGAATTTTTGGTAGAAACTAGCCAGTCCATGAAAACTTCTCACCTCGAATACATTTCTTGGTGATGGCCAATTCTTGATCGCTTCCACCTTATCCGGATCCATCCTCAACTCATTCACCGAAATAACAAAACCTAAATAAATGATTTCTGTCTTCGTAAATGAGGACTTCTTTATGTTTATCAACAACTTCTCCTGCTGTAGCTTCTTCATCACAATGGCCAAATGCTTCAAATGTTCTGCATTTTTCTTACTGAAAACCAATATGTTAACCAAGTATACGATGACAAACTTTTCGGTGAGCTCCCTCAAGAATTCATTCATCAAACTCATAAAGGTACTTGGTGCATTCATCAAGCCAAATGGCATGCCAAGCCATTCATACAAACCTTCGTTTGTCTTGAACGCGGTTTTCCATTCATCACCCTCTCTCATGCGAATCTGGTGATATCCGCTTTTCAAATCAATCTTTGAAAAATATTTGGCTCTGCTCAAGCAATCCATTAAATCGTCCATTCTTGGCAATGGGAACCTGTACCTAATGGTTATCTTATTAATCACCCTTGAGTTAGTACACATCCTCCAGCCTCCATATTTCTTCAGAATAAGCACTGTTAGAACAACACACAGACTCAAGCTTTCCCTAATCAAACCTTTGTCCAACAACTCCTGGACCTGCCTTTTAACCTCCTCATTCTCTTGCGGCGTCAACCTATACGCAGCTTTGGTTGGAAAACTGGCTCCTGGTATGAGGTCTATATGATGAATCACACACCTCATCGATGGCAATGAATGAGGTAATTCGTCGACCACAATGTCAGTGAACTCTTCCAACAGTTCCTGAACCTCTTCTGGTAGATCATCCACTCTTGTTCTAGTCAAAACAATTCCTAGTTTTCTGACCACAAAGAATTGTGGATCTTCTTTCTTCTTCACCTCCGTAAGAAGTTCCTTCCCACTCATGGGAAGTACAATGTTGTTTACTTCCGGTTTCACCTCCTTATCTTTTATTGGAAGCAACATGTGTGTCCTCCCATTCTTCTCTAAAGTATATGTGTTCATTCTCCCGTCATGAACCACATTTCTGTCATATTTCCATGGCCTACCCAGCAATAGATGACATACATCCATGGGAATGACATCACATAAGATCTTATCATTATATCCACCTATCTTGAATTCAACCAAGCATTGTTTAGTAATAGTTACATGGTGTCCTTTCTATAGCCACGAAACCTTGTATGGACTTGGATGATCAATCGTCTCCAACTCCAGTTTTTCCACCATCTCAGTCGAAACGAGATTATTTGTGCTACCGCTGTCCATGATAACCTTGCATACCCTATCCTTGGATTTGCAAGCTGTTCTGTAAAGTCTGGTCCTTTGAGCTGAGTCCTCCACCTCCTTTCTAGGTGTTAAGAGAACTTTACACATCATCAGTGACCTTCCACCTTCTGCATCTTCGGCCTCAACATCCCGCTTCTGCGCTTCGATGATGTGAGCTTCTCCAATGTCCTTCTTTTTCTCTGGACACTCGAATGACTTGTGCCCATTTTTCCCACACATGAAGCAAGTGATTACTCCACCTCTTCCTCTTCCTCTACCTCTGGTACGAGGAAACTTGTTATTATTGCCATATCCTCCTCTCTGCTCAGTATGTTGTTCTCTTTTCTCAGCGTATGGCCCTCTCTGTGAGGTTCCACCTCTTTCTACTTTACCCTGAGGTTTCTTCCACTCCTCCTTGGGCTTCTGGGTTCTTTCCTGGGCAACTGAATTTCCTCTGGGCTAGCTCTTGCCTCAGCCCCTTTTACCTTGGCTACGGCTCAGCTTCTCCTCAGCTTTCAGAGCCATTTGATAAGCATCCTCAACCGTTCGGATGGTAGCCATGCTCATCTCTTCCTGGATATCGTATCTCAGGCTATTCATATACCTGGAAACCTTCTCATCATCGCTCTCCCAATGACCTTCCTTGATGTTCAGTCGATAGAATTCCTCCGTGTATTCTTTCACCGTCATCAACGTCTGTCTCAGGTTCTGCATCCTCCTAAATAGAGTAATTTGATAGTCTCTTGGGATGAACTTTGCCTTCATCTTTGTAATCATTCGATCCCAATTCTTGATCTTCTACTTGCCTTTGCAGCGTCTATCTGCTTGTAGCTCATCCCACCATAATGCTACATGTCCTTTCAAGTGTGTGACAGCATGTCTGACCTTCTTATCCTCTTCGACATCTTCATAATTGAAGTAGGTGTCCAGAGCTCGGATCCAATCCAGAAGCTCTTCTACATCCAGATTTCCCTCATAGACTGGAATGTCCATCTTTGGCTTTGCAACCATCCGTACAATAGATTTTATTAGATGCTCATTCGTTGTGTCTTCGGCTACAACTTCTTCTTCGCGTTTAGCCTCAATTTCACTGTCGGAATCACCAAGATCCCCCGCACTAGCGGTGCATATTTGCGCTGTCTCCATGTCCTCGAGTCTTTCTCAGAGCTCACGCATTTGTCTTTCTATGGATGGATCTACCATCTGTCTTCCTCTTCTTCGCACCTCCCTATCCTCTGGATCAGGTGATTGCCTTTCTGTCCTTGGCGACATGGTGAATTTTCCTCTTCTCTGCTACAGAAAGCAAAGAAGATTTTCTAAGCTCTGATACCACTCTGACATAGCCACACCCTCACTGGCACGCCTGCTCACAGGATCTTCTTCTTCTCATGAACAGAAGAAATGAAACGTTCTTCTATTTCCATGTCAGGAAATCTGCACCCACAGAACACTTCACGTGATTCCCCTTCTCTTTACTTATCGGGAAATCAGAACATGCGACATCGCGAGTCCAAAGGTAGAGCGTTGCACTTCTGGATCCCCAAGACCCGATGCCCTAGTCAACGCTGACTTCCTCCTGTCGAAACATTCCTTATCGCGATTTCTCTACTCGTGATATCGAACCACTCGATTTACCGACTTCCGAACCCCAATGCACCGAACCTCCGATGCACTCGCGGGGTTGACTTTTCCACTTCCCGTCACTTCTATCGGGATATCGGACTTCGCAGGATCATGAATCCTGATGTCGATGGTTTCGGGAATTTACTTTCCCCGAACTCTCATACTGTGCAACCTATCCTCCACTAGCTCCTGCAGTCCCACACTGGTTACATCACCGTCGGGATATCACGTTTCACGACTCTGAGCTGCAAGAATGCTTTGTTCTCGAAACCCCCGATTCTCCGAACCCCAACTTCTTTGGATCTTCGGACACATGCTCCAAACAATTGACAGTTCTGGGCTCATCAGGATATCGCGTCTCGCGATATTGCGATTCTTGTTGCATAAATTTGGAGCTTCGACTCTCGAAACCCCGATCCACGATATGTGTGTGGATCCAACGGCCCTTGTGGCTCGTACCAATGGCTCTGCCCCTCCTGATATTTATATACCTCCTAGGAATACTGGTGATATATTCCCCTGCACCTCCGTGAGATCTGATGGCTCAAGGGATGTCGCGAAATATCCTTAGAGAATTTCATCTGTCTGTTCTTCCTGATGGAAGTTTGCGAAATGACTAAGTGTCTCCCCATGAGACTCATCCACCTGCTCGCAATCCTACGACTCTCTTGCAACTTCAAGTCACAACTTGTATGCACTGTTCTTCAGCCACTCTAAGGCCTATCCTTCCTGAGCTTTTCCACGATTTTCGTGCCCTTTAGGAAACTCCCTTGCGCGCACTCCTTGCGGCAACCCTTCAACTCCGTCTAAGTGTTGAGACTCTTCGATTCTGCGCACACTTGCAGTAGCAATCCTTCAAAGGTTCACTCAGGTTCTCAACCCTGAGTCTCTTTCACCTGGCCTGCGTACTCCTTACGCGGCTCCTGTGCCCAACCTGCACCTTCAAGGAAATGAGAACAAATCTATCTCTATTTGAACCCTTCTGTCAACGCACTCCTTGCGGACAATTCGAGTGCACTCCTTGCAGGAATTCTCTGGCTCAAATAGAGAAACAATTGAAACTCATTCCTTCACTCTCTTAGACTTCAATTCAACCATGAAATCATATACATGGCATATAAAATAAAATGTATAATAGGAAGAAAACATTCATGAGCATATCAACATCAATTACACAGAGAACAACACAAACCATGAATTTGAATCAAAGCTTCTTCTATTAATTAAATATCTGTACATGGGTGTTCTTCTACAGTTCTCTGCTTCTCTTCTTGTTCTTGTTCTTCTCTTCTATGCTCAGGCTTAGGCTTATACTAATGTTACAATGATACAATGAGGGTGTCTATATCTGTTTCCCTCCTGCTCTCTAAAACTGTCTAATCTATGAATTAAAATCCTATCTACCAGCATTAACTTCCTTAAATTCCATCTATCTACTAAGGACGAGAGCTATCCACTCAAGTTCCATTAGAATATACAAGTGTGCTTCATCTTAAATGACTCATTTAAGATCACGCAACAACTTCAAAGCATTCTTTTCAAAATTTGTGCTCGCTTGTCCAGTTGTCTTCCACTTCCGCGCTGGCTTGCTTGATGTGTCAGCGATGCTCCTGCATCAGAACTTTGTCATCGTCTTAGAGTTGCGTGAGTACTTCCTGATTTTGCAGAGGTTGAACCCCACAGTCACTGCAAGGATAGAGTCCCATAAGCTCATGAGAGTTAGTATGTGTATGCACAGACCCTCCATGAGCTAAGCATAGACCGAGAACCACTTAGGTTCTAGACTTGATGAAGGAGAGAAAGAGGTGTGCAAAAGACCCTTTTAAGTATTAAATCTAGGAGAAAGAGTGCAATGCTCTTAAGTCCTTCATAACTGATGGAGCTGAGGAAGGGTAGAGAGATTTAAGTATTGAAAAGGAATACCCTTTTGTTTGGGATATGAATGGATGAGATTCGTTTAGGAGGATCCAGGCTCTGTCATGACCGTTAGATTTGAAGAAGGAGACCAGGCGTTAACGCCTCAACCACTTTAGTCTTCACGAGTTCTCACATCGCAAGATTCACGTGTTAGCGTGGTCAAGTCTTCTGAAATTCAATGACACGAAATAACCTGGACCATAGATCTAAGGATATATCAGGACCCTCCTTGACCATTGGATTTGGTGCTCCGAAACATCAACATTTAGAAAGTTGGGAATGTGGAGGAAGTGGTGACTTGGAGGTCACAAGTCGCGAGATCTCAACATCATCGAAACCATCCATCGGAAGGGATGTGTGGTGAGAGATCAGTGTTTCACTGATTCGCAGGAGGAAAAATTCAAAAGGGAGATTGGCAAGAACTCGTGAGGCCCAAGTTCACGATTTGATAGTGGCCTTTAGATCTAGAGGAGCGTGAGCCATTGATTCGTTGCTCCAAAATATCAATATTTCAGGAGTCAGGAGAATGGAGGTGAATCATATTAGGAGTTCCGATACGCGAAATCCTGACATGATCTCGACTATTAGATCATGGAAGAATCACTATTGTTGATATGTGGCAAGGAGATATCAACATTTCGGATATTGGGAGAAGGGAGGTGATTGACCCTCCAACTTTGCGAAACACGAAGTCTCGATAAGTGCTTGAGGTTGAGCCCCGGGTCATAGCCGGTGGTCATATGAAGGAGGAGCTAGCAAGGGTTAGGTCCCTGTTAGGAGATCGAATATCAAGAGAGTTAAGGTGACTCTCACGCAAGGACCCGATACGCAATTTCACAACGCGCCTTTTAGTAAGGATTGTGGTCACGGGTAGTGGTCATGTGGAGGGGGGGCTTTGTGCCTGGTGCTAGTTCACATAGGTGAAGTCTCGTAAAGATCCATGGATCGATTTCTTAGAGATTCTAGTAGGGAACAACTTAGGAATTTTGAAGGTCCATTGACCAGGATTAGAGACCATGGATGGAGGATTCAACTAATTGAGGAAAAATATTTTTTTCTATTTATTCCTCATCATGGGTGTGTTACATATACATACCCTACCCCCCTCTGGATTTGAACTTGTGACCTGTTAGGAGGAAACACATGTTCTTAACCATTAGGTCCACTCAGGATGTATATATCATTAATGTATCATTTAAATAATACATTAATCTATTATAAATGTATTAATGTGTTTAGCTTATAATGTGTTATAAATGTATTTTTATTTTATTCATGCATTATTAATACTTTATTAATGTATATATGTTTTATTAAACTATTAATAATTAACTAATTGTAATAATTTAGCAATCTATTAGTTTATAATCTATTCATTTATACATTTATTAATAGAATCCAATCTTAAGATATTTATTAAATTACATGTTAAATTAATACATTATATTATATATTAATATATTGATATTTTATTTATGCATTGCATTAAGGTATTAATTAATTAATACATTATTAATGTTTTCTTACTTTATTTATATATTTTTGTATTATTAATGTATTAGTTTAGTAATGTTTTTATTTTGTTATTACTTTCTTATTATTACATGTAATATATTATTATTATTATTATTAATTTTATTAATTAATTTTGTTATTTGCAATTTTATTTTTCTTAAATTAATTTGTAATCTATAAATATATCTTTCCATTGTTAATGTGTTATTTTAATAATATTTTTGTTTTGTTATTACTTATTTTATTTCTCTATATTATTTTCTAATTTATAAATAATTGTTATTTATTTAATATTTATTTTATTTTTGATAATCAATTGATAATTAATAATTTAATTATGATTAATTAATAAATATTAACATATAATTTTTAATAATTAAATAATAATTATTTCTAATTTCTAATAATTAATTAATTATCTTTTAATAATTTATTAATTTCTAAATAATTATTTTTTAATAATTTATTATTTTTTAATTATTATTAATAATTTATTAAAATTATTACTAATTTATTTATTTATTATTATTATTATTACATTATTTAATTAGTAAGAATATCAACTAAATTATTAATTATTTTATTTTAAATAATAATTAAGTAATTATTAAATAATACTTAATTATTATATTTAAAATGTATAAATATTTTCATGATTGTGCTTATGCATGTTGACCGTCAACTAGCAACAACTACATTTATGTAAAAAGTGGTTGATATAAGCCATTAATTATAAAAGGTGGAGAATAGTGTCCATAACGGTATATCAACCACTTTTTACATAAATATGATTGTTTCTACTTATAACTCATTTTGTTAATCTATTAATTATTCTTAATCATACTTGTATATATTTATCTTATAAAAATTAAGTACAATATGTAAGATTGTGTATGTAAGTAGGTTACTTTTATAAGAGTGTCTATTATAAATTATTTTAAATTTATAATCATATTATAATAATTATTAAAGTATAATTAAATTTTGTATATGATTATTACAATCATAATTTATATTGTAATTGTTAAATTATAAAAGCAAGCCTTATTATAATAATGGAATTATAATTAGAGGATAATTTATAATTATGGAATTATATTCTTTTGGTATGAGAATTATTATACTATTCTATATATATATATATATATAGTCATCAATCTTCTTCTTTATGTAGATGATATCGTTCTTATGGCAAACACTTTCTATGATCTTGAAAATTAACTCAGAATCCTCAAGGATTTTTGCTTCAATATGGGTATGAATGTTAATATTGATAAGAATAAGGTCATGAATATTAAATCCAATAATATCGCTTATGATACCTTCGTATATGACAACAACAACTTGGAGGAAGTGACTTCATACAAATATCTTGCAATTGATATTCACCACAAGCTCAATTGGAATTATAGCATTAAGAAAAGGATTATTGGGGGATGGAAAGCTTATTATGGGTTTGGAAATAGTTGTAAATCAGTTGATCTTTGGAGTTTGGATAAGAAGAAACTCCTCTTTCAGACTCTTGTTACACATTTTATTGTTTATGGATGTGAAGTCTCGGGTTGTAGTATCTATCTCGTGAATCCTAGAGAAAGATAGAAAACATACAAAAGAATTTTATAACCTATAATATCAAAATTAAAGGAAATACGCCCTATCCCATCCTCCTCTTAGAAACAAGTCTCTCCCCGATTGAGAGCATGGCTATGAATAGATACATAATGTATATGAACAAGTTAAACAACATGGAAGACAAGAGGCTTCCTAAAATTGCTTCAAAATCTAGTCATAACCACCATTGACTCAAGCGAGGATGGCATAAAAATGCTCGGTCTTGGCTAAACTATTGGGGAATCATGGAAGACACCATTTTGCAGAATAAAGATACGATTAAAAAAAATGTCAAATCAAAATTTAAGGAGAAAATGTGGTGTGATAAAGAGTTAGAGGAAAAAAAAAATTAAGGTATTATAAGGATGTAATCAACCCTAATCTAGAAGATCAAAATTATCTATCTTTTTTTCCAAGTGTAAAGAAAAAAATAATCATTTCTAAGATAAGAACAAATTCTCATGAGCTCCATAATGAAATTGGGCATTGGTCAATTCCT
>JASDQU010372187.1:26234-45758 GCA_032191745.1 Picea mariana | reverse complement strand
TATTGTTTAATACCTCTATTCATCTGTCAACCTGTGGATGGAAAGAAATGCTCCTCCCCATCATGGTGTCCATGAGCTGCCACAAATTTGTCCAATATTCTCCTGACAATCGAGACTCTCAACCGGAGATAATGAATGTGGACAACCTGAAATGGAACCTTACATAATGGAATAACAAAATAGCAACCTACTTGTCACACATCATATCCACTGCTACACCTAAGTAGACATGACTCATACTAGATATGGGTAATACCCTTACAAAATCCACTGAAAAAAATTCCCAAGGATAAGAGGAAATAGGAAGTGGTGTGTACAGCCCTGGCCTTTCAATATTGGGCTTACAAAAGTACAACACACATTCCTTTACAATAGCGGTTACAAATATTTTCCTTCGAGCAAAATTCCATCCCTGTATAAACATTACAATTCCCAAATCCCCAAGTATAAATGAAACAAAAGCTTCTCCAGTTACATGCACTTCCTTGTAGGAAGGGAAGTGAGGTTTACTCAAATGGTGGAGTAAGTTGTCTTGCAAACAAAAATTCTTCACCTACAAACCCTGGAAGATCCCACATACATCTTTGAATATTTCATCAATAGTATCCCATCCATCATTATTGATATGCGCTAAGGAAACATTCTTCAAAATAATAGATCGAACAGTAGGAGATCCAAAAAGCATGTTTTTCCTATGACATTGGTACTGGAATTGGTCTCAAACTTGTATGGTTGTTGAAGGTCACGTAAGGAGAGCATTGGCACAATGTCGATCTTTGAAGTGTCGAAGGTCTTCTATTAGCTTCCTTCCCACTGAAAGACCTGTCTCATCTCAAGCAACTCATTCTTATGTAAAGGATCAACAACATTAACAACATCAGACCTATCATGGCATTCCCCCTTTACAATCATGAGTACAAGATTCTTGTTAGTGTTTATAACTCTTTTTACTTGGCTTGAACTAACAAGTGTTGATTTTTCCTTTATGCTATGAGCTTTAATGATGTATTCCACTCCATCTTTTGTAAGATGGTATTTGTTTTCCTTTCAAAAGAAGATATCATGTCTATCATACAAATAGGGGCTCCCTAATTCAATACCACAGACATCCAAAGGAACCACACCTATATCTACTTCATCTATCATCTTAGAAGCAATATAAAACCTCAACCTACACTATTTAGTGACATTTAACGTTGCTTTATCAGATACCCAACCGAGAGGGTAAGGTTTATGGTGAGGTCTTGTGGTTAATCCCAATTTCTTAACAAGTGTCTCTGATATTAAATTGACTTGGGAACCTGGATCAAATAATGTGTCTATCTTCGTATGTTTCGATACAACTCTTATGTGGAATATTGCTCTTCTCTTTTTATCATCATCATGTGATTCATTTAAAGAACTTGAAAATGCATAAAAGGAATCTTTACCTTGCATCCCAACTGTTGCGATCCTTTATTCATCACATGAATCGAAGCCAAGATCATGTTTCACTATAGCAATGGTCTTTGGCTTCCCCTTTCCTCCAAACTGCTTTGGCCTTAACTCTAGATGTAGTTTCCAAAAATGTTCGCTATCATGACCAGTTTTCCCGCAATGACTGCAAGAGGGTTTTCCTTCTTCCTTCTTTGTTGTATTTGTCCTCTTGTCCTTCCCATTTCCTTTTCCATTGAAATGGTTTTTAGAGTGCTTGAATGGATTTTCCTCATGTCCATTCTTACCCCCGTTTTCAAGGTGAGTGGCTTGCACACAAACTTCGTCAAGACTGTTGGGGTTAAAAAATAGTAAAGTATGATGAATATAACTGTGAAGTGCACCAATATACTTCATTAAAGTTTCATAAGAATCCAAAGGAATGTTCAATGCGAGAGATTTGTTCCTAAATTCTTGTGTGAAAATTTGTACAGTTTGACCTTTACTCTGCCTCAAAGTTTTCCATTCCGTCATCTCTTTATGTAAATACCCTAATGGATAGAAATGCTTCCTGATCTCTAATTTAAATTCCAACCACGAGAAAAGAATATTACCACACTTACTTCTGTCATGTAGCTTGCTCTCTCACCATACGAGAGCGGTGCCTTCCAAACGAAGAGAAGCCAGTTGCACTTTAAATTCCCCTTCGTCAATATGCTAAACACGAAAATATACTTCAACCTGTCAGATCCAATTATCTAGCTTTTCAGGATTAGCATCTCCATTAAACATAGGTAAATCAAACTTTACATCAAGCTTTAATAATGGTTTCTTAAAAGAGGCTTTATGGCTAGAATGTTGAGAGTGATGAGAATACTCAGAGGAATAAGAACTAGAACTTGAAGGCAAAGATGGAGGCTCAGGAGGATCTCCTCCAGCCCCTTGGTTTACCAAAGCATCATCATCTACATGTGCTTCCTTTTTCTTCCTTTTCTTCTTCATCCTCTTATTGCAATCTACATACATTCGTTCGACCATTTATGACATGCGATAGAAGACCGTGTGAAATTTTTTCTCCTGTTCATCATGCTTGTCCTCTTCTTCCATATTCTTCCTTCGGGGTGCACAAAAAACTTCGGGATTGAAAGTCTTAAGAGTTCCTTCACCTTGCTTATGCTTGGCCCTAGTAAGCATTCATACTCAACAATTCAAGTCAAAGACGACTGCTATGATACCAACATGATCCGGGATCTTTTCGTCAGGTGACTTATTAAAGAATCATATTAAATGAGCATAAACCAAAGTACACCATAAATAAGGAAAATCTCAGAAGGAAAGGGACACAATCATGAAATATGAACACAAATAACTTAATAACGGAGTTCATCCCTGGTGGACTACGTCTCTGGGTCTTGCTCTCAAATGGGTAGGTATTTTTATTAACTCCACAAAAGAATTGGGAAAAATACATAAGTATACCTCATTCTAGAGTTAAGATACAAAGTCTTTGCTCAGATCAGAAAATAAACATCACTACTGCGTTCGCGGCGTCGAATTACCTAAAAATGATTGTCTCCACACCTCGATCTAAGTCTGACACTTTCAGTCCCAAGAGACACCTCTGCCTCGATTTTCATGCCACTGCCTCTGCAATAAATGACTAATAAAATATTGAAATGCATTCCCCAGTCTCGAAAACTGTGTCAAATCTATACGGGCGCGCTCGGTTCTCCTCTGTTCCGAACCTTGATGGAAAGCCTCTTCTTATACAAAAATTTGGCGATTATGAATTGATGAAGGCGCTTGGCACGCTGGTAGATGGATCTATTTTAAGATGTTTAGTTGGTGGAGGTCCCAGGATCGAATCTCATGGGCTCTGCTTTAACACATGGTTTGCAACCAAATTTTTCGCGCGCTCTGCTAAAATGGCAGGCGGTTTGGCAAGTGGTTGCTAAATATGGCGGACAATTATTGCATCTAGTGGAGATTCTTGCGAGGTTTTAGGCTTCTCTGGACCCTTTTTCAATCAGGAGGTTGATCACTTTTTGGTTCAGCAAAGGACAACTTTTCCTGCAGCAGAAGAAAATCTCAATAATTTGATTTTGACAAAGAGGAGGGATGGGTTTTTTAACCCGCATGGTGTCATCTCAACAAGGAAGCCAACCTACAAGCACTAGCCCAATGCTTTGGAGGAAAAGACTGCAAATCTAGATTCCTAGGAGGAAATCAAACAAATCCTAGGAAGTGGGATCCCCAACAAAGTTGCCTCATTAGCCCAAGCCAGCACATTCTAGATTACCCAACATGTAAAAAGGACATTCTCAGAGATGCATTCTGGAATGGATGTGGCCAATGGTTTTCAATCACGGCAATGATGATCAATATGTTCAATGAGGGTGTAAATTTGATGGATGGGGTTACTAGCTTGATATCTGTGGATGATGGGATTATTGGGATATATGGTTAATCATTTAGTGGAATATTGTAATATCCCCAACCAAATCTGATCTAAAAATATGATTTTTGTGATTGGGAACTTTTGTCAAACACTTTGAAGGAAATCTCAAAAGACCCTTTCCAACCCTTCTCTACTTGCTGCCCCAAATTATAGAGGTTTTGTTAGTTTCTTTTTATCATCAACACATCATAAAAACCCTTCCCAAGTTCCCATATATATGGTTGTTATATTTTATTGTTGGTTGTTATGGAAATTGCAGATGGTTGGTTCATGCATTTTGTCAAACACTTTGTAAGTTTTTGTTGTAGCTTCCATTTAAAGTGTGTTTTTTATTTATTTATGTGTTTAGGCCAATGAAAACACCATAATGCAAGGAAATTACATAGAATGAATGCCCAAGGAAAAATGCACCAGAATTTAAGAAGTACCTCAGATCTTGCTTTATTTATATTAATATAAAGTCACCATACAACAGAAATTTCCATATCTGAAATAAAATAGTTAGAAATTGATTCGATGCCTGGAAATGGCTCCCAAGACAACAAAAATCCAACAATAAACCTTTTGAATCCCCACCATAGCTTCCCACAAGATACAGTTGTCCAAAAGGTGAGTCCTCCACCAAAACAATGTGGCACCAAATGAAGAGACGTGCCCTGTTGAAGATAAATACCCTGGGTGAAGGTAAACTCGACCCACCTCAACAATACACACCCAGCTACCAATAAAATCGTACCAAAAAGAATATGCAGCTCCTCCATAAGATATGGTTCTCTCCTCCAAGGTATGATATGCCCAAATCAATGAATGAATCGCCCCTGAAGAATGACTCTCTGAAAATATGGAAATACCCTCCTCAAGATGTTGATTGTCGAAGAAACTATGATCTCCAAGTGAATACCAAGTTTGAAGATAGAATGGCTAGGGTGGATATCTCACCACTGAAACTAAGCTTGGCCAATTAGGGTTGATCTCTCACCATCAAAACTGAGCCTAGGGTTTGTCACCAAAACCCTCAAAATCCTAAGCTCCAAGATCTCTCCAAGCCAAGAGGCTGAATACAAAATAATCAATCAACGTAATGAGAGAATGAGCTCTCATACCCTTTTATAGGCCCGCTTTTTTTCTTTTCTTTCATTCACTTAAATTATTTAAGTTACTTTCTAAGGTTATTCCTCGTATTAATAATTAATTCACCTTTTTAACCCCGAAAAGAGATTAATTAGCCTTTATGACTTCTCTAACCACCGAAAGTCACTTTTCATCATCCCATCCTATAGATATTTTCTCCTTGGTTCCAACGAGCTATTACACTAAGGTATTTCTCCAAGAAACAAGCTCCAAATAGTACCTTTAGTGTAATTAATTAAAATATGCCCAATAATAACCTTGTTTTATGGGAATCGTCGGAATGAAACAAAACCAAGAATAAGTTGTGTGAAATTGATCATGATGATGAATAATGGTAAATAAACTAAGTTGGGACCTATAAAAGTCCTCCAAACCTTATAGTCCCACTGATGACCTAGTCTCACCCCTCAGACCTGGCTGACTCAAGCCTCCTGAAGTAACTCTAACCACATAATAAGGGAATCCAAAAATTGGGACATGAAAAATATAGGTGGGCACAACGATAGTGAGGGAGCATGCTCATGGTCAATCAGTCAATGTAGCTAATATGAAGAAGCATGTTGAACATGGTATGTATAGTGAATATGGTCGAGACAATTATGCCATGTTCAATGGTGCTCAATGTCGATCAATGATAGTTTATATGGTTGATGACTATTGGGGGTTAGTAATTTATTGGTTCCAATAGGACTTAGAATTATAATGGACTAGGTGGCGAGTTGGCTAGTTGAAGGGTCAAAGGTAGGTGGTTAGTTGTGATGAGGGACCAATGTTGAGTAATAGTTGGCAATAAACAACATAAGTGAATATGGATTAGGGGGTTATGGGTGAGTGGGTTTCTAGATCAACCATGGCCAATGGTGGTTAAAGTGGTTAATGTGGTTAATGTGGGCGGAGGTTTGATGGGTTGATGGGTTGATGTATTTACTGGCATAAAGGCTTGGTAGTGATAGGATTATTGATATAAAAAATAATGGAATATTAAATATAAGTGGGCATGACATTAGTGGGTGAGTGGGTCAATGTAATTAATATGGTAAAACAAGGAGAATATTTACTATATAATTAATATTGTCAACATAGATCTTCCATGGCCAATAGTGGTCAGCAACTATCAATAACATTTGATATGGTCAATAATGGTGAAGGGTTAGTCATGATTATGAGCTTAGTGGGTTAGTCTATTAATGTAGCTAATATGGTAAAGTGTGGAAAATATTTTGTATATAATTTATATTGTCAACATAGGTCCTCCATGGTCAACTGTAGTCAATGATAATTGATATGGTAAATGTTGGTGAAGGTTTAGTGAAGATTTTCATCTTAGTGTGAAGGGGTTATATTGGACTACATGGTTAGTGGGATAGTTTGTAGGGGAGATTAGGTATCTAATTATGACAAGGTTCTTATTTGACTAATAGTCGACATTAGCCAAGAGAGGTTAATATGTGTTATGGGTTTATGGATGAGTGCACTACTAGATTAACCATGAAATAATATGGCATCACTTGGTTGAAAAGGTTGACAATGGTAAATATAAGGGCTGATGGATTAATTGAATGATTTGGTTGGGAAGTTTGTGGGTGATGGAATTATAAGGGTGCACAGTTAATATATTAGTCGAATATAAGTGGCCACAATGTTATTGAATTTTGTTGGTTGAAAAGGTTGATTAATTGAAGGATAGGGGTCAATGGATCATTGTAGTTAATATGATGAATATGATCTATATAGTCAATATGGTAAGCACGGGTCAACAATAGTCAAACATTGTTTGTGGGTCATGGGATTATCAAGCTACATGGTTAATGGATTAGTGGAATGTAAGTGAACATGAAATTAGCGAGAAAGTGGGCTACGGGTTAGTGGGTCAATGCACTTAATATGGTGAATATGGTTTATATAGTCAATATGGTCAACATAGTTCCACCATAGTGAACGATAATTGATAGGGTCAATGATGGGCAATGGTTAGTGAGACGTTGAGCTTAGTAGGTTGGGATACTATAGTGTATGATATGGTTTGTGCACCAGTCAATGAGTGAGGGGTAGGTGGCTATATGTGACAGGTGACTGATGTTGACTAATAGTTAGTATTAGCCAATATAGGTCAATATGGATTTTAAGGGGTTATGGGTGAGTGGGTTACTACATAAACCACAGTGAATGATAGTCAACCTTTAAAAAAAATCATCTTCAACAAGGTTTACATTGGTCAACACTAGTAAACCATGGCCAATGATAGTCAACAGTGGTCAATATGGTTAATGAGGGTATAGGGTTGATAGGTTAATGGGGTCACTATGTTAGGAGGTTTTTGGGTGATGGGATTATTGGATTATGCAGTTAATCCATTATTGGAATATAAGTGGTCACGAAGTTAATTGGAAAATGTGCTAGGGGAAAATGGGTTAATGAGGTTTATATGATGAAGCATAGTGTATATGGCGTATACAGTCAATTTGTTCAGGATGGGTTAACCAGGCTCAATGGTGGTTGATATGGTCAATGAGTTCAATGGTTAGTGAGTTACTAAGCTCAATGGTCTTGGGAGTCATAGTAATAGGTGGTTAGTGGCTAGTTGGTGAGTGGGTTACTAGGTAAACCATGGTGAACAATGGGCAACCATTAACAACTATAGTCTACCATGGTCAATAAGGTCACCCTAGTCAACACTATTCAACGATGTTAATCAATGGTCAATATGGTCAAGTGAGTGTGGATAATAGATGTGTTAATGGGTCATTGGTTTAGGAATTTTATGGATGATGGGATTATCAGGTTTCATTCTTAATCAATTAGTGGAATATAAGTGGGCGCGACATTTTTGGATGAGTGGGCTAAGGGTCAAAGAGTAAATGTGATTAATATGGGGAAGCATGATCAATATGGCATATACAGTCAATACAATCATCATGGGTCATGGTAAACAATGATGAAACATGGTCAATGGTTATTGATATGGTTAATAATGGTTAAGGGTTTGTGATTTTTTTATCTCAATGGGTCAATAATTATAGTGTATTAGGTGATTAGTGGGATAGTTGGTGGATGATGGGTAGATGGCTAGTTGTGGCAAGGGACTGATGTTGACAAATAGTTGACAATAACCAACATATATTAGTATAGGTTAAGGAGTGATTGTGGAGCTATTCACTAGATCAGCCAAGGTGAATGATGGTCAACCATTAACAACTATGGTCTACCATGATTAACAAGGTCAATACTGGTAAACAGTGAATTAACCATGGAAAACATTAGTCAACTATGGTAAATAGGGTTAATAAGGGTGGAGGGTTGATGGTTAAAGGGGTTACTAAGTTAAAAAAAAAAAANACAGCTCAAACAAAAGCCAAGAACAGTGTCGCAACTATATCAATTGTGTCGCAAAGTCTCTTAAAGTCACGTATATATAGATAAAATAGTCAACTAGCCGTTAACACCGACCAATGAGATAGGTAAACTTTTTGTCGTTATTTCCATGAAAGATCGTCGCTTTAGCAACGAAAATCCCGACTAGGTTAAATTAATATTTTCGTCGATATTGCGACGAACTTGCATGGAAATATCCACGAAAATCTCGCCCTGTTTAAAAACATGATGAAACTAGTGGAAGCGTGGAAAATTTTTGTGGAATAATCCGCCCATATGTAGTAGTGAGTCAATATGGTCAACATAGTTCCACCATAGTGAACGATAATTGATAGGGTCAATGATGGGCAATGGTTAGTGAGCCATTGAGCTTAGTAGGTTGGGATATTATAGTGTATGATATGGTTTGTGCACCAGTCAATGAGTGAGGGGTAGGTGACTATATGTGATAGGTGACTGATGTTGACTAATAGTTAGTATTAGCCAACATAGGTCAATATGGATTTTAAGGGGTTATGGGTGAGTGGGTTACTAGATAAACCACAGTGAATGATAGTCAACCTTTAAAAACAATGGCCCGCCATCTTCAACAAGGTTTACACTGGTCAACACTAGTAAACCATGGCCAATGACAATCAACAGTGGTCAATATGGTTAATGAGGGTATAGGGTTGATAGGTTAATGGGGTCACTATGTTAGGAGGTTTTTGGGTGATGGGATTATTGGATTATGTAGTTAATGCATTATTGGAATATAAGTGGTCGCGAAGTTAGTTGGAAAATGTGATAGGGGAAAATGGGTTAATGAGGTTTATATGATGAAGCATATTGTATATGGTGTATATAGTCAATTTGTTCAGGATGGGTCAACCATGCTCAATGGTGGTTGATATGGCCAATGAGTTCAATGGTTAGTGAGTTACTAAGCTCAATGGTCTTGGGAGTCATAGTAATAGGTGGTTAGTGGCTAGTTGGTGAGTGGGTTACTAGGTAAACCATGGTGAACAATGGCCAACCATTAACAAATATAGTCTACCATGGTCAATAAGGTCACCCTAGTCAACATTATTCAACGATGCTCAACAATAGTCAATATGGTCAAGTGAGTGTGGATAATAGATGTGTTAATGGATCATTGGCTTAGGAATTTTATGGATGATGGGATTATCAGGTTTCATTCTTAATCAATTAGTGGAATATAAGTGGGCGTGACATTTTTGGATGAGTGGGCTAAGGGTCAAAGGGTCAATGTGATTAATATGGGGAAGCATGATCAATATGGCATATACAGTCAATACAATCATCATGGGTCATGGTAAACAATGATGAAACATGGTCAATGGTTATTGATATGGTTAATAATGGTTAAGGGTTTGTGATTTTTTATCTTAATGGGTCAATAATTATAGTGTATTAGGTGATTAGTGGGATAGTTGGTGGATGATGGGTAGATGGCTAGTTGTGGCATGGGACTGATGTTGACAAATAGTTGAAAATAAGCAACATATATTAGTATAGGTTAGTGATTGTGGAGCTAGTCACTAGATCAACCAAGGTGAATGATGGCCAACCATTAACAACTATGGTCTACCATGGTTAACAAGGTCAATACTGGTAAACAATGAATTAACCATGGACAACTTTAGTCAACTATGGTAAATAGGGTTAATAAGGGTGGAGGGTTGATGGTTAAAGGGGTTACTAAGTTAAAAAAAAAAAATTATGGGTGATGGGATTATCAGGTTGTGCGATTAATGGATTAATTGAATTTATTTTAGCACTACATTAGTGTGTGAGAATGCTAGAAATTAATTGTTCAATGTGATTAATATGGTAAAGCATGGTGAATATTTTATACATAGTCAATATTCTCAACATAGGTCCACCATGGTCAATGATGGTCTAAGATTGCCAACATTGATTTATATGATCAATTATGATCGAGGATTAGAAAGTTATTAATCTTAGTGGGTTGAAGGGTTATAGTGGATTAGGTGGTTAGTGGACTAATTGGTGGGTGAGGGGTACATGTCTAGTTGTGACAAGGATCGATGTTGATTAATAGTCATAATTAGCTAACATATAAATTTAATATAGGATAGGGGTTATGGGTGAGTGAGATACTAGATTAACCATGGAGAACAACGGTAGACCATGAACAATTAAGGTATCCCATGGTCAACATTGAAAAAATTGATCAAACATGCTCAATGGTGTCAAAAAATCATCAATTATTATATATAGGGTCAATAAGGGTGGAATATTGATGGGTTAATGTGGTTACTAGATTAGGAGGTTTATGGGTGATTGGATTATCGAGTTGTGCAATTATGGATTAGTGGGATATAAGTGGGCACATGATCCAAAATGGATCCAAAAACAAACACGAATGGTTCATAAAGGTTCATTCACGCACAAGAAGTTGACAATTAATTAGGGTTGAAAGAAAAAAAAGAAGACAATGCAAGCATTAAGAAATTAAATGAAAGAAAATAAGAAGAAAAAAAATGAATGAGAAAAGGATGAAATAGGATAAAGGACATTAGGCAATGGGAAATGAATGGACAAAGATGCTTGGCCATCCCTTTACCCCAACACTGCCTAGATCCTTTAGCAATTTGACTCACAAAGGTCTTTTGGCCAACATGAGAGAATGCAAAAAAAAAATATGGCTATGTAATTTGTTGAATGTCTAGAGAGCCATGAACCTGCATTGTAACCTTGGAATTGTAAAAAATAAATAAGCAACCAATCAAAGCTAGTTCTTTCATTTGGGTTTCCAGGGTAAAATCGATGTTGTCCATTATGTTTAAATTTTTGTGTGAATTCATTGTTGTGTCCTCTCATTCTACTGCTTGATTCATTTCTGAGATAATTTAAGAATTTCCATTAAATTACTTAATCATGCAATGTCTCCATTTATTGAATTGAATCATTGACTTCCATTAAATGTTGTTGAATTTCATGCATAGCTATATACAACCATCATAAAACAAGTTTTCATTGTAACCAAATGAAATAGCAATATACTCTATCTTTGTTATCATTTTCCACATCTTGTTTTCACCATCGATTGATTAATGAATGGCAACGAATCCACTATCATTGCATGCTCACTCGTAGTATTACTAGTTGTTGGAATGGTGTGAGTTCTAATGTACACCACATGCTACAACAACCTTTGTTGCATTGCATTTGTTGTTTAATTAATCAAATAATATTTCTCCATAACCATTTTCTCAAATTGTTGTGAAGGCCACAATGACCATAGGCCACTCATCTAAGAGCCAGTATAAGAGCCAGAGGAAATCAATGGTGGGGAATTACTAGTTGCTAGCCATTTTTTATATTTATAGAATGAGTTTTTTAAATATGTATCGTTGTCGATTATCTCTTAATCTCTTACCTCCTTCATTGTTCATTGGTTGCTTAGAAGAGGTCATATGCATACCCCTCATGCCATGCTACACCTCCAACAATCCGTGTTCCCATAAAGGTGAGTTTTTCTTTTGTCGAGTTTCTCAATGGGCGTTGTACCCTCCAAGAATTTTTGAATCATTCTCAGTGTGTAGGCAGAGGTAATTTGGGGTTGTCCAATGTAGAGAAAGAGGACATTAAATTGGTATTTGTAAGTCCCTTATGATCTCCTCCTTTGCAAATAGAACCATTCTCTTTGCTTTACTAATTACTAAGATAAAGAGAGGCCAACAATGTGATCTATAATTGTTCCAATTTTGATTGTTGGTCTTATGTGAATGTTTGATTGAATATTCATATTGATGCTAGGAAACACGACCATTTGGAAATCATTATTGTCTTTACATCTAAATATGTGGAGCGATTTAGAATTAGGGACTATTCCTATAAACATTGGAATTAATTCCAAGAGAATACATGTTGCTCATTCTTCATTATTAACCTTTAAATTGTTGCTCTAGATCTGAATGTATTCAAATATCAATGCTAGATAACGGTGGGTTGAAGGGGAGTGGTTTTTCTCTTCATTGATAAAAAAGCAGTCTATCTTATTTGTTGTTTACATTGACTTATTCAATATTGGAGAAATATATTGAATGCAGTGTTGGATTGACATGGTTGGTAATTTGAGATGTATTTTCTTTGGTAGCATTAGAACACTTGTTCCTTGGTAAAACTAAAGATTGGTTTGTGGCATTATAATTAAGATGACTGATTTGAATGAAGAGCATGAATATTTCTTCTATGTATCAATGTTGGAGTGGTTATCCATATTCCTTTGTGTTAGAGTGGTTATCCATATTCCTTTGTGCTAGAGTGGTTATCTATACTCCTCCTTTTTCTTGGAGTGTGGTGAAATGATGTTGAGATTTTAAATTAGATGTGTGTCAATAAAAGTGTTGGACTATAATGTGTGTATAAGTAATAATTGGAGATTGAAGAAATCAATTTAGAGTAGGCAATTGATATCATTCACATACCTTGGCTCCCAATTACAAAGTGATAAGAGTTGATTTTTTTGAGTGAAAATTTCACCTAAGACTAATGCCTCTGAATCAATTTTAAAGACAAGGAACTTGGCATCATACAGAGAACATAGACCAAATTTAATTTTCATAGAAGATCCATGTGGGTGAGACATGAGGGCTATAAGTCTCACACTTATAGATTAGTATGACGTTAGTGGGAGAGTGAACTAGGGGTTAGCAGGTCACTGTAGTTTAAATCATGGCGAATATTTTTTATATAGTCAATATCATCGACACAAATCCACCATGGTCTATAAAGATCAATGACTATTGACAACAGTTGATATGGTCAATGATGGTTAAGTGTTAGTGATTTACTTAGCTTAGTGGGTTAGGGGGTTATAGTAAATTAGGTGGTTAGTGGGCTAGTTGGTGGGTGAGGAGTAGGTCGTTCGTTATGACAAGGGACCAATGTTGACTAATAGTCGGCATTAGCCAACACAAGTCAACATGGTTTAGGGGGTTATGGGCAAGTGGGTTATTAATTCAACCATGATAAAATATGTATTCTTTTGTGCTTTCACAGTACATTAGTTTCTTTGTATAGACTTCCAAATTCACTTTGTTCAAAAGTAATATGTCGACATTTCAAACGTGCAATACGTAGTTCATCATCAAAATCAAAAAGTAGATCATTAAAACCAACAAAGAGAAACATATGTAAATGAATAAACCGCCAAGAAAAATATGTAAATAAATAAACCACCAAGAAAGACACCAATCAATTAATATTAATAAATTAACCTTAGATAGATAAATAAATAAATAAACTAACTAACTAAACTACGAAATGTTGATCATGTTAAAAAAAAAAACTAAAAATAAACCAAAAAAAAAATATAAACCACAAAAAGGAAATAAGACGTAAGATAATAACATGAGAAAAACAGCAAAAACATAAATCTAGGAAAATAAAAGCACATAACAAAAATAAAACCACAAAGAAAGATAAAGAAAATAGAATTTTTTTTATAAAAGTTGTTCTATTTGCTTTATCTTTCCTTTGTGGCTTTTCTTATGTGCTTTTATTTTCTTAGATTTATGTTTTGTTTTGTTTTTTTCTTTTTTTTAATGTTTATTATCTTATGTCTTATTTCCTTCTTGTGGTTTGTGTCTTTCTTATTTTTGGTTTTTCTTTTTTTTATATACAACTTGGTCAATAATTGTAGTTTAGGTTTTTAATAATTTTAGAGTTAATTTGTTATTATTAATTAATTAGTGTTTTTTTGTAGTTTGTGCATATATATTTTTTTTCTCTTTGTTGGTTTTAATGTTTTACTTTTTAGTCTTGATGATGGACTACGTATTGCAAGTCCAAAACGTCAACGAATTGTTTTTGAACATAGTGAATCCAAAAGTCTATATAAACATGATAAATGATGATCAACCATAAACGTTGACTATGGTCTACCATGGTAAACAAGGTCAATAATAGTCAAACATGGCCAACGGTGGTCAACAATTGGCAACTGTTATCAATATGGTCAATTAGGGTCAAGGGTTGATGAGTTAATGGGGTGAGGAAGTTAGGCAATTTGTGGGTAATGGGATTATTGACTTGCATGGTTAATGGACTAATGCAATATAAGTAGGTATGACATTAGTGGGCAAGCATGTTCGAGATCAGTGGGTCAATGAGGTTAATATGGTGAAGCATGGTGAATATGGTCTATATAATCAATATGGTCAATACAAGTTATTGATGGTCAATAGTGGTTAAACATGGTTTTTTGGTGATGGGATTATTGCATCACATGATTAATGGATTAGTGGAAGATAAGTGGACATGAAGTTAGTAGGCTAACACGCTAGGGTTAAGTGGTTCCTTGAAGTTAATATGGTGAAGCATGGTGAATATGGTCTCTATAGTCAATATGGTCAACATGATTCCACCAAGGTCAACGATGATCAATAATAGTTAGTAGGGCCAATAATGGTCAAGGGTTTGTGAGTTACTAAGCTCAGTTGGTCAAGGTGTTATAGTGGATTAGGTGGTTAGTGTGATAGTTGGTTGGTGAGGGGTATGTGTCTAGTTGTGACAAGGAAGTGATATTGACTAATAGTTGGAAACAACCAACATATATTAATATGGATTGGGGAGTTATTAGTGAGTGGGTTGCTAGATCAACCATTGTGAATGATGGTCAACCATGAATTACTATGGTATTACATGGTCAATAAGGTCAATATTGATCAACAATGGTCAACCATGACCAATGGAGGTCAACAATGATCAATATGGTTAGTGAGAGTGGAGGATTAATGGGTTAATACAATCATTGGGTGTTAACGCCTTAACWAACCTCRGGTYCAAGGACTTGGGAGCCCCCAAAAAAAWTTAAGTCTCACCAATTATAGCTTTATATTYTTCCTRATTTATGRTTTTTACACRATCAACACTTATGCTTGGGAGTCAAATAAWKACATAGTGGATTTCCTTAATTGGTTTTCATGACTAACCATATTGCATGGATTGTGTTTAAATGTTTATAATGCAATGACTTTGATTTTTACTTTGAATTGAGGTTCAGATTTATAACCCACAAGGTTTATTTTCTTGCCTTATGGACATGATGATGTGGTGTTCTCAAAGTCCTTCTTCCTTGAAGGCCTTTCAAAAGTGCCCTAATTTGAATTATGATATCATGCTTGGATATGTAATTCCTTTGTATGTCTATGAAACTGCTTTGATTGATATTATAWYAGTGACATATTTATTRTGCATATGAATAACAKGGATCTAATCATCATGTTAATCCATGACATGCATAGCATACATAGAAATGCATTGTGATCATGAATGTTGCATCAACTATGATACATAAGTTGTTATCGGAATGCTTCATCACTCATGCTTGACACACATAGCATTAGATTGTTATTGTTCATGAGAGGATAATGTTAATGCACAACCTCATTGTCCATATATCATCATAGTTTATGGAATACATCCTATAATATTATGTAATTTAATGTTTAAAATTAATCAATATATTGACTATCTCAATTTAGAGCTATCTTTTTCTCAACATAAGAATAGGAATTGAGTCAAAGTTGATAAGTTTAGAATTAAGGAGATCTATGCAATGGAAAAGGCATGAGTATTTATTTCTATGTTATTTCTCTTGTTGAGTATGTGGGTACCCTCCAAATCAAATCACTTGGCTGAGATAATTGATCGAATATGAGGGACACCATAATAGTATATGGAGTTTTGTTGTTCACAGAGATGCACAAGTATCGAGATAATCCAGTATGCAAGGTGAAACCATCATGAATACAAGTAATTCCTTCGAGTGCCATGAAAATGGCATCATGGTTTTCCTTGAATACCGTTAAATATGATGTCCATGCAATTTCTTGTGGGATTGTGCATTGAATTTGCGAGATTGTTTGTTGGATGGCCTAGGTGTTATGGTTACAAGGATAGCAAGGATGGAAAGTGAAGGGGTAAGTATAAGGATATTTTGATAAAAATGGTTGATACATCATGGAATCCTTTGGTCATGACTACTTATAGCCTCTACATATCACAAATGATAAATCATTCAAGTTATGAAGCATTCCAGTCAAATTTAAAATGGCAATGCCAATGTCTCAACTAGTGTCTAGGCGGATATTGAGCACAGCTTGTTGCTTGACTAATATTGTTCTAATGAACTAGAGCATGTTTACCAATGTGGATCAAAGAATATATGAAAAGGATAGCATTCTAGTAGTGAATCATCCAAACCATTGAAATAGAGCTCCATATGAGGACCATACTTTAGTTTAAACAGCTCATTGGCTTGTAATTCCACGATCTAACCAAATGAAGTATCATAGCTCCAAAAGAGGCTACATTAAGGATTTTTGTGGTCTCTAATCATGATGGAGCTAACTAAAATCAATTATGAGCCCTAGAAGTATGAAAAAACACATTAGAATATTTATTGTTAATTAGATATGTTATGCTTCATGTAAAAGGTATCAAGAGAGTGGAGAAAATTCTCATTTGAGTAGGCATTGGAAAGCTCTTGATGTCCTCTACAAGTTGCTTTAGATGGGATGCAATTCCTAGGTCATGTGTGAGAATTATGTGTTTATGAAGCTAAAAGACAATAGGTTCCATTTTTAATTGAATTTAATTGCTTTAGTTAATGAATTTCTCATCATTTTTTTGTCAATTGGCTTTGTCTATAGCTTGTTGATGATTCCCATCAATTCTTCTATAATTTTTTTGCTTCATCGGGGTTGAAAAGGGTCTAATTAACTCAACATTTAAATTATGGATTCTTTGAGCCTTGACAAGCATTTTTTCTAAGTACTCTAGCATATTGACACTTGATATTGATTTTTTTATTGCTTATAAACCCAACACTAAAGGAGGAATTGTATACCTTGAAGGCCAATGATTTCTTTCATCAAACAAATCACTCACTAGAGGACAAATTACATACCTAGAAGACCAATGCATTTGGTATTCTATCAAGAGGACAAATCGCTCACTTAGATGTGAAAATCACCCCCTAAACTCAAGGAATGGATCACAAAATGCAAATCACACACCTAGACAAGTATATTTCCTCCAAACTTAGTGATTTGGTAGTTTGGAACTCTAACCTAATGATTTGTCATTTTGCAAGCTCCCTCTTGTTTTCTTGGATCATCACCACTTAGCCTTATGGGTTTTCATTTTCCCTAGGCATACTTATTTAGCATTGTTTGTATGTAGGTGAGTGTTTCTTATATGTTGGAAGCTTCCCCTACAAGTCATGATATTCTAGAGGGTGTGTGTGCTTGCAATCAAATCATTTTATTCTCCTAGGATAGTGCATAATTCTTTTGGGTGTCTAGAAATCTTCCTTTTCCATTATATTTCTCTTTGGTTTGGTGTTTCATGTTTCAGACACTTTCAGGGAGCTTGAATCGAAGTATCACTCCCCATGGAAGATCAATTTCATGCCTGGAACAAGTTTTCATTACACTCTATTTTTTGAACCTCCTATATATCATTCAAAGGCTAGTCTAAAGTGTTAGTCATATTTTCCAAGCATTTGAGACAAGCATGGACTCTGATGCCTAACAAATCAATGGTGTTTGCATTCATGATCAATCCAAAAAAGAGGAACTTCATTCCCATTGTAGTCATATCACTGCAACCATCATCCAAAGATCTCTAGAATGATTTTGGTATAAAAAGAGATAAATAAATTTCTCTATAGTCCAGGTAGCAATATAGTAGAATACTCGAATTGATTCACTACAAGTGAAAGACAATGATTTTCCTCAATCTTTGAGCAGCAGAAGAATTTCATGGGACTCAAAAAAGTGATTGGTCAGGAACATCAAAGGTTGTTGATAATATAAATGGGAGTCTCTTTTTTTCCACGACTCTGAAGCAAATCGCAGGATTCATATAGTTGCATTTATCCTTCTAATTCATCGCATTGGCCCTCTTGGCTACCAAGAAGCCTCATCACTTAAACAAATTCATAGATGCTTGAGCTTCAAGAATATGCAATGTTTGGGGGAAGCCATGGTTTCTTTTGATTTTGTTTGAGGATTTAAGCATGTGATAGTATTGATCTTGTATGCTTGATTTGACCTATTATAGTTTTATTTGATCCTTCTCAATCTTATTGTTATTACAAATTCATTATCTTGTATTGTGTAGGAAGAAGGTTTTTCAAGACCATTGTATGATGCCCAAAAGTAGTTGTGAAAAAATCTAAGTTTGGAAGCACACTCATCATGTACAATTAAGCCAGAATTGATGTGTTATATCACTCGGAATTGGGTTAAATTCATGGTCAATCATGTTATTATCTTGATGGTGGTATTTTGATGGTGTTACAAATTGATTAAATTATCTATGGTTTGTGAAGCCGATGTCAATTTCTACAAACCCATACATGTTATGTAAAGATGATTGGATTCTCTACTCCTTTTGTCATTCAGATTTGATTATTGTCATTCCTTAAAACTTGTCATTTGAAGAGACGAGTGAGTTTAAATTATAAATGTTACATATCTAATTAAAGTTAATAATCATATTTTCTATGATCTGAGAAAACTTTAATATTACTCCTTCCCTTCACTCCTTCGCATAGACTATTACTCTTATCATTATCCTTGTTTAATGAAGGTTAATTTTGTGTGCATGGATGTGAGATGGGAAGGAAGAAGAGAGAATTGATACATAGCAATGTTATTGGAGTGAAATTCTCTAAAACTAATGAAAGAGAAAGACAAATATTTTAGCAAGGCTCAAGCATGGAGTAAAGAAAAGCGAGGATGGTATAATTTTCAATGCCATGTATCATGAAGAGAATCTCTAATTTTCAGCTACAGAACTATTATGGAAAAACAAGGCTAAAGTCTACAAGAACCAAACTGAAGCATCATTTAAGTGTACACCATGAGCATGATGACTCAAATTCGTAAGGGAGCATGAAGGAAATTTTGTTCAAAGTCGCAGAATCATGTGCTCATCATATGAGTACAAAGAGTCAAAACAATGTTCATTGATGGGCTTTGTTTTGAATGGACAAAATTTGTAAAAGGAAATTCCACAGAAAATAATCTAACAATTTTATTTATAAAAACAAAATTATAGTGGTAGATGTTAAGAGAGCATTCAAAAATTGCCTTTGCAAGTTTGTA
>JASDQU010372187.1:3198-19213 GCA_032191745.1 Picea mariana | reverse complement strand
ATACTTTATGGAAGACTTATCTCTTGCTCTAGCTTGTAATTATTGTCTCATGCTTCTTCATTATTGAGTTAGTAATTGTTAAGGACATGAGACGATAGGATCTTCTAAGCGCTGATTAGAACTGTCGAATTGTAAAGGAGTCTTCCCATCCTAATTCGATCTTCTGCGGATTTGGGTTTTTATAGGGTTCTTGGAAAGAACTTGATACATTTCTACTCCCCTTATAGCTTCTATTTTGACCCACACTTGTAGTGGAAGTAATATTCTTCGGCATAGCAGTTATTTGTTTCTGTTGATATATTGATTGGATGAAGTATCGATTTTTGTGATTAGGATGTCAATAAGGCATCCTCGCAACTTGATATTTACTTCTTATACTTGCATCTTTTTCTTGAATAACTTTTGGATCCGAGTCTTGTTCATATCTATGGCTTGTTTGTACCTCGACATTTGAAAACTTCTTTACATCAGCTAGATTTGAATCCTTTTGAGTTGTAAGGTTAATTGGGTCTGTCATTGTTTCCTTATCAACTAATGATTTTTTTCGATCTAGTTTTTCTTGTAAAGTCTTCTTATCATGCTTCAACTTTTTAATTTGTGTTAGTAAATTTTGATTATGAACCCTTAGGTGTGAACATTCTTCTTCATCTTCTGATTTGCCAAATTTATTTATAATATTTAAATTCTTGAGATTTTCATGATCCATGTGGATATTGATGGCCACCCACCTTTTCCAACTAGCTCAAAACAATTTTCTAGCAATTTTGGTAATTTACTATTTTTAGCAGTTTTTAACTTTTGGGGCCATTTTGAGGGCCTAAATGAAGGTTTTTTGGGATCAATATTCTCAATGATATTAATAGACTATAATTGATTCCCTTAAATGAATCTCCTCGGCAATACCTTTCCAATGAGCTATTGTGTGCCCCAAACGGACATTGTATTCCAAAGTTACGCCCCCGAGAAGTTGATACACCAAACTACCCAAAACGGGGTCCACAAAATTGTTGGCTTTTCATATTCCGGGGTTAGGGTTTTGGATTTTCTTTATGATACAAGGCCTTTGGAGCCTCATTGTAAAAGGTATCATCTTGTGAATGCGAGTAGCGGACACATCTCTTCTCATAGATAAGCCATCACCATTCTAGCGAGTCTTTCACTCTGTATTTTTACAGTCTTTGTACATTTTCGCTCATTAATAGAAAATTGTATATTACTGTATCTTTGTGTTTATGGTTGCATCTCTGATACAGTTATGTTATATTATTGGATATCCACGATATCTTTGTGCAATTATTTATTATATCTCCGCTCTCATTTCGTGCCGAAAATAATCTGGATCATTTCATCTTTCATCTTTTTAATTTGTTCAAGCGGATTTTGATTAAGGTTCTTCAAACAAGAAGCTTATTCATCCTTTCCTGATAATTTCTTCCTGAGATCTTGATTCTTTTTCTCCAACTCCTGGACACGTTTTTTTGTATCCCTTGACTTCTTAATTTGAGTAAGAAGTTTTTCACTATGCTTTTTTAAGCGAGATATTTGTTGATTTTTATCAGCAATAACTTCATCATATTCTTTTTGCATATTTGATATCGAGTTATGATTATCTGGAAGGATCACCTTCGAGCTATATTTAAAGTCTTTTCATGAAGGTGTTATCGATTTTGACCTCATAGTAATGTTTTGAAGATTCATCATCTTCTTTTTATAGGGAAAAGTCACAAACTTTTTTTCTATGTTTAAAATAAAGGTACCTAGACTTTTAAACTAGGTTATCCCGATAATGATGTCAATTTCTTCTCTATACATAGTTGTGACATTGAATTGAGATATATATTCATAATCATCAATTGTTACTTGCAAGTCTTTAATTTCATATTGTCTCTTGCAAAAAATATTTGTCTTTTCACTTATGTTATGCTCTGAAATAGATAATTGATTCGCCAAATTAATATTAATAGAATTATCATCCTGGGTCATGTTGATAACAATTTTAACCTCTCTTCTTTGAATAATCCCCTTTAATGTAAATAACCCATAAGTTGAAATGCAACATCCTTCATAAGAAAATCTTACATTCATCATTTTAGACTCCATTTATATAATTTATAGGTTGAACCTTGATTATCCTTCTACTTTATATCTCTTCTTAAAACCTTACTTTTTCTTAATAATATATCTCTATATAAATGGATTTTAAATGTTTCTTCAATCCTTTTTAGAAAAATTCATTTTTAAAGCTTCACTTCACTTAACTTTTAGGGGAATCACCTTTATATTAAGGTCTTCAATAACTTCTTTGAAAATGTAAAATTTCTTTGATAATCCCCTTTTTATTTTTACAAATGATGCTCTTAGAATATATATATATATATATATATTATTTTTTCTTTTCTTTTAACTACCCTCACTACCTTCCAAAACTTTTTGTTACCTTTTTATATAAAAAGGGTTTATTTGTGCCACCGTTCACTTGTAAATAATATAACAAACAAATGTTCCACTTAATTAGACTCTTTCTTCCACCTTAAATGATATGACCTTTATTAATTCTTAAAAAATTTTATCTTCTTCACTTTTTCAACCTTGTATAACTTCCTTAAGAATATATCCGTCGGTTGTAACTTATAATAAACAATTAATTGATCCACTTAATTTAAGTTGTTTCTCCATCTCCGTGACATTAATGTCTTTTCACTTGCTTTAATATATTTCACTATTATTATCCAAATGATGATATTCTCGTCCCACTTTAAAAAGTATATATATCTTTGTCTCGCCTTTTGAATGTGGCCACGGGTTGTAACGATTTCACCTTGTATTTAATAATAGTTTTACTTTTCTTTAATCACACTTTGTAACTTCTTCATCGGGGGACCGTGACTTACGAAGGGGTGTGACGATTTGAGCGGATATGCAATCCAATGATTGGTGACCTTTTATGTTTATTTTTTTTTAAATATTGGTTGCCACTTATTTAAAATACGGTAAGGGGTGCGACTCTATGGCAGCCACGAAAAGGAACGAATGTGATTTCTTCTTTGTGTGGTTTCTAGATAGAATTTAGTTATGACTACTAACATTTTCGATACTAACATTTTCGATGGCACTGTACATATTGTATGAAAACTCCTTTTTGGTTGTGGTTACAACAACAGGTGATTTATCTTTTTCCCAATGTAATTTTGTTTTCCACGTGGGATAAATACGTCAGTCGCTTATCGAGTCTTTGACTCTTACAATTTGACCAACTCGTCAGGCTTCTCTCCACTATGTGAATTTGCAGCAGATTGATATATATTTTATTTTTTTCAAAATTGCAGCGAATGTGTGTGCCAGATGACTTGGCTAGAGGGTGAGGCAGCTATGATAGTGGACAACAACGATCCTGACTGTTTAATAGTAATCCAACAACAATACAATTTGCATTTGATAATAGAAATGAACAGGCTTGTACGATGACAATTTCGATTCTTGCGTGTATTGTGGCCCTACTTTATACTTTAGTTCGATCCTTGCTACAATTATGATCTTCTTGGTGTTTAAACACTCGTGTTACATAAAAAAAAAAACTTTGGAACTTCTGATTTTTTTGACAAGTTATTTCTAATTCTTCTATTTATTTTCTTTTTTTTAACAGAAATTCTGACTTTTATTTTTTTAATGGCCAAAGGCCTAAAAGTGGTCAAGGACCTGAATAAATCAGAGAAACTTTGAATATTTGAGTGGCTAAAATCCGGTTCAGACAAGGTCTGCAAAGAGAGTGGTCAAAGGCCAAGATCAGAAAAACTAAGTGTTGATACCAAATGAGACGAACAAAGTTCACTCACACAATAATTATCCAAAATACTTGGAATATAACATAATAATCCATGTAGGAATAATGTATAAAATATGAATAGATGAGATGATATATAATTGAGAATGAGGACTCATTTATATACCCACGCAGGGGTGCCCTTAACCAATAGTCATGTCCTTTGAGATATGTCCTTTCATTATTAATAATTATTATTTATTAATTAAGTATTATGTTATGAATATCTATTTATGTGTATATTTATGTCCATAACATGCTTCACAAAAGAGATTGATGATCTCTCTAGGATTTTCCACCATCCTTTTTGTTCCTTCGCAGAGCATTAAAATGTCATCAATGAAGAGTAAACGAGTGACATAGTAGGAAGTACCAACATTTATACCTTTAATATTTCTAATTCTAGTGGGATACTTAATAGATCCATTGACACCTTATGAAACAATGAAAAACAACCGGGGGGGAGAGGAAAACCATATATAATCCCTATTTTAGACTTTAAAATGGAGAAGCGACACTATTGATTATAATTACAAAAGAAACTAAGTTGATGCAACTCAATACCCAAGTAACAAAGCCATGATAGAAACCAAGATGAATAAGGATGATTCTAATGAAATTTCATCTCACCCTATCAAATACTTTGGAAAGGTCCACCTTCATGGATAGGGATTTTAATTTCATGGACTTGATTGAGTGGAGACTCTCATATTCTACCCACACTACCTAGTGAATATTTCCCCCTTGAAGAAACCCAAACTGCTCTGGAGAGATTTGACAAGAGAGAATTCCTTTCATCCTCCTAGCTATTATTTTGGAGATAATTTTGTAAATGAAAATACAAAGAGAAATCAGTCTAAAATTATCAAAGAAAGTGGGATTATATGTGTTCAGGATCAAGGCTAATAAGGAAGTATTAAAAGCTACTAATACTTTCCCAAAGGTTATAGAGACCCCAACCCCTCGTCGAAGGTACTCGCCAATGAAATCAAAATTGTTCAGAAAGAATTATATTGGGAGACCATCTAGCCCTTGGATTTTGTCCTTTTTGAAGCTATCGAGAATTTGTAGAAGCTCCTCCTTCCCGACTTCAACCATTGGTTCTTGATTATATTCAAGGTTAACAAATCTTGGAAAGAAGTTATCCAGTCTGAGGATTTCTTCTATGGTTTCTTTGGATTCTTCTTTAATAAGATACCTAAAATAATTTACTCCTACAATAGCCATTTCAGAGAAGTTGGTAGCCATGGAGCCATCCCCTCTCTCTATATTTTAGACTAAATTAATTTTTTTCCTCTTATTTGCATACCTATGGAAAAAAATAGTATTTTTATCTCCTACCTGCAACCAGATAGCTCTACCCTTAATTCTCCATTCTTTCTCTCTGTCAAATAAGATCTACCTTTTTTTTTTTTATCTTCGAAGAGTTTAATTTCATTTATTTTATTCTCTATAAAGAAACCAAAGCCTTCTTTTCTATCGCAATATTATAGATATTCTTCAACTTCATTTAGGGTCTTGTCATCCTTATTTTGTTTTCAATAAACCAATTAATTACAATCTTCTTTACCCTTTTTAGGTTTTGGATAAATTTAATGGGGATCGATTCATCAAGAGAATTGTCAAAAGGATTTTGATAATGTTTTAGTTTATTCAGGAAATATTCATCCTTTAACCATTCACAAATTAGTTTGAAGGGACTCAGAAGTTTCTCTTGTGTTGGAACCACCTCCAAGAGCACGGGATTGTGGTCAAAGTCACCCCCTAAGGAAATTCATTGACATAGTCTTATATATTCATCTAGAAAATATTCCAATATTAAGAACCAGTCCAATTTTTTTGCTCTTCGGGCTTCTCATATCCTCTTTTTTCTCCAAGTTGGATTTAATTTAGTAGGCTCTATGTCAAGGATCCCTACTAGTTCCAGTTTATTTATGAAGAATCCTAAGAGGTTATCCACCTAATTTGTTGGTCCCTAGACCTTAGAAGCTCCCAGGGAGAAATTTATATCTCCTCCAATAATCACTAGACATTATCTAGTCTAGTCCCTACTGAAAAAAAAATTCTAGTATTCCAACCTATCAGAGTAAGGCTCGTATATTTTTATACAAGTGATTTATTTTCCCATGTCCATGGAGAAAAGGGTAGTTCCCAAGCGTGATATAAAAGCCTCGGAGTTGGTTAGAGTGAATGATCATTTTTTCCATCCTATGATAATCCCTCTGAATATTCCTTAAGAAACAATAAAGTGTAAATCCCAACCGTTTAAAATTATTGTCAAGTCATTAAAAACCTTCTCCATGTCTATCATAATCTCTTGCAAGAAKATGRTAGATGGGTTCTGAACTTCAATTAATTTATTAAGGGCCAATKTTTTTAGRAATTGGCCAATAMTTTSTAGTTTAAGGTTAGAAGAATCATTTGGGAACATCTCTCAAGGAATTTTCTCTAAGGGCCCCAATTAAGGACAATTGTCTTCTACTTCTTACTTCTAAGATATATTACTTATGTGATAGGGAAATGATTTGGATTATTTTCAGCACGAAATGAGAGAAGATATATAATAAATAAATGTACAAAGATATATCAGATATCCAATAATATAATAGAGACATATCATAGATATAACCATACACACAGAAATATAGTAATACACAATTTCTATTAATGAGCAAAATGTACAAAACTATAGAAATATAGAGTGAAAGACTCACTAGAATGGTGGCATCTTATCTCTGAGAAGAGATGTGATGGCTACGGTCATTCGCAAGAAGATGATTGTTACAATGAGGCTCCAAAGGAATTTTTAACATAAAGAAAATCCAAAACCCTGACCCCGGAAGATGAAAAACCAACAGTTTTGTGGACCTCATTTTGGGTAGTTTGGTGTATCAACTTCCCGAGGGTGTAACTTTGGCATACAATCTTCGTTTGGGGTGCATGATAGTTCGTTGGAAAGGTATCAACGAGGAGCTTAATTTTGTGGGATCAATCATAGCCTTTGGTTATTATTAATGTTCTTGATCTTGAAAAAAAGTTGGTTAGGCCCTAAAAATGGCCTCGAAAGTTTAAGACCTAAAAAACTATTAAAAATAGTAAATTGCCAAAAAATTGTTTTGATCCAGTTGGAATAGGTGGGTGGCCACCAATATCCACCTGGATCAATCCTCCCTCATTAGGAATATATGGTCTCCATTTCGTTGAGTTCTCGGAGGAGATGAGAAAGTGTTTGTTGAATCTGAATCTTGGTGAGTTGCTTGCCTTGTTGGAGAAGTTGTGTTGGTTATCTTGTTGAAGGATGTCACAAACCTGTTGTAGGTAAGTTTGAATCTGTTCAACCAAACTGATGTATCTTGGCTTGACTGAACAGTGTGTAGGAACCCTTGTAGGTGAAGAAACAATATTTTATTTCTCTTATGCAATTTTCTTTTATTGGATAGAAAGGTATTGGGCCAAGACTACAGTGGTTGCAGTGTCCTTTTGTTCACCTTTTGAATATATTGTGAAGAGGTTGTATTTTGTAGTATGAGAGATTAACTTGCGGCACTATTTTGGTGGGACAGTAGTTGGAACTACCTCTAGTATCCTATAGAGATGACCCCCCAAAGTAACAATGACACTACGGGGTCAAGACTCATAAATAGCATGGTAATTCCACATATATGGGTGGCCCAAAAGAACATAATAGACATCCAGTGGGGAAACATCACATAATACCTCATCCTTGAAGAGTTGGATGACATATGACAATCGACACTATTGGCTAACACAGAGATCTCATCCCTGGAGAATCCACCCAATGTTGTATGGTTGTGGGTGTGGTGTTGTCAGAAATCCCAATTGTTTGATGACCTCTGTTGAGATGAGGTTCTTCTGGCTTTCGCTATCAACAATAAAATGCAGTGGGGTCTCCTTCACCCACATCTGTGAATGAAAAAGTATCTCTCCCTCTTCAGGATCTGTTGGTTCTTCTAGTTGATTTGTTGTGGTCATGACAGTAGTAGTGGGGTCTGTGTCGATGATATTTCTTCTCCCATTATTTTCTTAATCAGATTCTCAATCAAGGTTCGGCTACTTTTCTTTGATCTCAGCCACCAATGATTATTTTGAGTGACATTCATCAGTTTTTTTCCAGGGGATTTTGTGGAAATCGCACCACTTTCTAGTGTCATTCTTCGTCTTTTTGTTACCCTTATTTTCATGTGGCTTGGACTAGATTTCTGGAGGTTGGTTGTTAGGGTCGTATTTACCATACATTGGTTGTTGCGGATTTGCAGAACCTAACTCTTGTTTGTTCTGATGCCTAAATTTCTCCTCAATTTTGACAGGATATCGATAGGCATATCCCAGTGATGAGATGTCCAGGAAATCCATTTTGGTTTGTATGTACCTATGTAGAGCCCTGCGGTATTTCAAAACCATATGTTGCTTGGAGTCTTTGATACACAACTTGGTGTGCAAGGTATGGAAATTATTTGTGAACTCTGGCACTGTTTTTCCCCTCTCTTGCCACAGTGTGGTCCATCTCATGTATTGGTCATCATAGTTACCAATAGGGTAATATTGTTCCTCGACCTCATCCAAAAAATATCCCAAGTGGGCTTGGCCCCATATATTCCAGACTCCTCTATTAAAATTTACTACCAATAAGTTTCCCAACAATGTTTGACATGGGGGAGAGCCTTAAAGAGTGCAAAGGTGATCTTTTCCCTGTCGAAAAAATGGTGAACAGAGAAATAACCTTCTAACATATTTAACCATTTTTCTAGGGCATCTGCATCGATCTAACCTTCAAATACGGGAATATAAAAATTAACTTGTACCTTGAAAGGAGAGGTGCCTCCAAAGTAGTCACTTGATGAAGATGTGCCTGCTATTATTAGAAGGCATTGAAGGATGTGGGAAAAATTCTCCATCATTTCGTCCCTTTGTCGCGTGAGAGCTTGCTCAAGCAACATAATAATAGAATGTTTTTCTCTGTCGTCTTTATTTTCTTTCACCATGGAGGGTTTCTTGGGCGTGCGAAAGTGATTTACGTCAAGAGAGAAAATATCGAGACCCAACTTGCTATACTCGGACATCATCGGCTTGAAAAACGATCAAGAGAAGCCTCCTCTGATACCACTGATCCAGATTATTTTCGGCACGAAATGAGAGTGGAGATATAATAAATAAATGTACAGAGATATATCATATATCCAATAATATAACATAGATATATCAGAGATATAACCATAAACACAGAGATACATTAATACACAATTTCTATTAATGAACGAAATGTACAAAACTGTAGAAATATAGAGTGAAAGACTCGCTAGAATGGTAGCAACTTATCTCTGAGAAGAGATGTGATGGCTATGCTCATTCGCAAGAAGATGATTGTTACAATGAGGCTCCAAAGGACTTTTTAACATAAATAAAATCCAAAACCCTAAACTCGGAAGATGAAAAGCCAACAGTTTTGTGGACCCTATTTTGGATAGTTTGGTGTATCAACTTCCCGGGGGCGTAACTTTGGCATAAGATCTCTCTTTGAGGCGCATGATAGTTAGTTGTAAAGGTATCGACAAGGAGATTCATTTTGGGGGCTTAATCAAATCCTTTGGCTATCATTGATGTGACCGATCATGAAAAAACACCATTTATTCCCTCAAAAAAATAGTTAATTTCCCGAAAAACTGCTAAAAATAGTAAATTGCCAACAAATTCTTTTGATCCAGTTGGAATAGGTGGGTGGCCACCGATATACACCTGGATAAGGAAATGAGGGATTTTTTACCTATCTAGGATGGTTTTGATTCAATTGTTTCTAGGGTCCCTAGTCCTCCTATTCCTCCAAAAAAAATATGGGCTCCCATAGATCTAAACCTGAGATTATATTTATAAGTCTCAGAGGTTTGAGAGCCATTTTGGTTCTCCTTATCAAGTGACAAACTAGGATATTTCATATAGGTTTCAATAGCCTGAGGTGGTGTCCCTCCAAAAACATCCATGGGAATAATGGTGGGGGGTGTGGCTACTTTAATTTTTTATACACTAGGAAGGAGGCCACTAGATTGTTCACAATTCATTTTGTTTTAACCCTACCTCCCAGGACCCGAAGCACAAATTGTCATTCTTTGGGAGAATATAAGAAATAAGAGAGAGTTTCTTACCCAATTCAGTCTTGCATTGATATTTACTCTCTTGTGGGGTATCCAAGTTCTATACATTTTCTTTTAAAGGTAAATCTAGTGGAGACTTTTCCTTTAGTAGACTTTTAGGGAGAGCCTCTAGAGGAGCCATGTTCCTAAGGCTCTGAGGAATATATTTCGCTCCTAGGTATCCTTTCAAACCCAAATTTTTTGTTTGTTGGGAATAGAACATTCCTTTTCCAAATTTCCATATACATGACATCTTCCACATTTGAAATGGATTCCTTCATATTCTGAAGGTTAATAGTAAATGGCCTACCCTTTCCTGATAATAATGGAGTCTGTCAAACCCTTTGTGAGGTCTAATCCAACTAGCATTCTGGTCATTTCCATATTTTTTGTGTCTTTGTAAGAATTGTCATATTTTAATAACAACCCTAGGTCATTACAAATTTCGTTAAAAACTAGCCTCTAACCATAGGATCAAAGGTAGACCTAGTACCCTAACCTAGATCGACTAGTAATCTATATGGGTTGAATTGGCATCAAATTCTAGGTTCCATTTCTTAAGAAAGAGAAATTGTGAGCTCCATTTCCATCTTGCATGAAGAATTTTATCAACATCCACATTCAACATAAGGATCCAAATCACCCAACCTTTGACTAGTACCATGCAGCGAGGGGAGTAATCAAGTACCACAACAAAGGTCTCTTGCATCCAAAATTTTATGGATTCTCCATTCATATGTTTACTCGAGAAGTGCCCTACAATAAATGATTCCTAGAGCTCCATAACTTCATTCAGTTTGATATTATCTCCTAAGCACAAATTTATTACCTCAACATTTCATTTAATGCACTTCTACCTCTTCCTGGCCTTCCCTGAACTCAGAGCCTCCTAGTTGGATGCTAAGGGTTTAGAGGTGGGGATTCCACTCATCAAAACACTTGTGAGCATACCTCCAATGAAGCCTTTCTCGAGATATATACCACCAGAAACCTTCTTTCCAAGAGATGAATATAGTGAGGAACCTAGAAAAAAGTCTAATGGATCATCATTTGAAAGTATTAATGATTGCGGAAAGATTTTCATTGGTGAGAATTAAATCTCATCAGTGACCACACATAAGGAATAAAATCCCTGACCTTTCAAGTCCTCCATCCCATACCTTCCATGATTGCATTGAAATTAATATAGGTGGATATTGGTGGCCACCCACCTATTCCACTAATTCGTAATGGTTCCACATCTTGGAATTTTTTTCTATGGTTTTTCGGGTCCCAAACTTTCATGGCCATTTTGAGGCCCTAAATGACGTTTTTTGGCGTGACAATGTCTAGCATGTAGTGAAAGGCCTATGTTAGGGTAAACGAAATGTATACTCCTTGTCCAAACCTTTTCGGTGGGGTACCGAGCACCCCAAATGGAAATTGTACGCAAAAGTTGTGCCCTCGAGAAGTTGACGTATCAACTTACCACATTGGGTCCCACAAACCTTTTGGCATTTCATATTTTGGGTTATGGTTTTGGACGTTTATGATTTTCTCATTGATGATTTATGTTAAAATACATTTTCGGCCTCTTTGTAACCAGCTTCTTGTGAATGAGTGTAGCCATCACATCTCTCTCTTTAGATATAATCTACCACCATTCTATCTATTTTGTGTTCTTGATGCAGCCCCCTACCTCAGCAGGGTCTACCGACCTCCCGGTCACTGGATATTATTACTCCTTGAGCTGAAGCATCTCTTTGATTCCCTATTGGAATCTTCACTACATATCCACAAGTCCTTTTTATGAAAACTACACCCACGTGAATAAACACTAGGCATAATCTTTCTTCATGCAACCACAGGCTGTGACCACACGCCTATCCAAAATTCGCTTCGGGATTTCACATTTCATGAAGTTGGAAATTAGTCCATCTCCTTCTCCTCCCAAACTCCAATCTTCGAAATCTCGATGTCAGATCAACGGTCCGTAGCCTTTCGCAATCCAATGGTCCAGATCTCCCCTTCACGTATTAGGACTTCGCGTTTTGCGACGTCGAAAGATTTCTCACCTCTGATCTTTTAATTCATGAAACTCGCAAGTTCGGACCTCGTGAATTCTCACAACTTTGTCCTTTGACTTTTCTGGTTTGCGAGTCAGTGAAATGTTGATATCTCGCCACGTGTCCTTCCCAAAACCAACGGCTAGGATTGACCCCACTCTTCCCCTTGCAAATTTTTGGCCCTTGACCAAGTTTTGGAGAACATTGGTCATGTTTGACCACTTTTTGGGACTTCGACAGGCTGGTCGAAGGCGGAGCGCAAGGCGAAGCAGAGATCATGGGATCTCGCCCCCTTTTTAGTTATTTTTGGGTTTAGGGTTTATGTAAAGGGTATGGGATGTTGGCCCATGGGTTTACCCATGCTTAGGCCCCTTTTGTAATGTATAAATAGACATCTAGGCGATGTAAGAAGTACTAGACCTAGTAGAATCGGCTTAGTGAGGATCTAGAGGCTTTGTGCATACTGTGTGTTAATACTTGCAAAGCTAAGTGCAAGTGATTGTAAGAAGCTCATGTGCAGACTGTCTAAGAAGGCTTTGTTCTTGAACCTAGCTTGGGGAAGGAGGATCTGGTGAGGTGTGCGCAGATCTCTTGTCATATGTGGAGTGGGTCTTGTGGCTTTGTGCATGTAAGAAGATTGATAGAAGACAATAAAGAAGAAGAAGAGTTGGTGGACGTAGCCCCACACTAGGGTGAACCACGTATATCTTGTATTGTGGTTTCTTTGTGCATTATGATTGTTATGTTATTGATGTGATGCATCTGATATAGTAGCTTAGTGCTTAGTGATGTGAATGAATGTTATATATGATCTATTTCTATATGTTAAGTGCTCGGACATGTTAGATCTTGTTGAATACTGTTTTGTTTTGTAATTAGGGTTTCAACCTGCGATGTGAATAAGGGTTAAATGATAATGAATGTTAACTGCTAAGTGTTTTTTTAAGTACTGTGATCATAGATCTGTGTCCCAGCTAGGTTATAGACACTTGAGTTCTGCAACCACCCCTGCCTCTACCTCAGGTGAGACTTCGTCTGCTTCGTAGGTGTTGCTGAAAGGGTCAGTAGTTAGGGTTTTGTTGGTGCATTGTTGAAGCGTTGAACCCTGGGTCTGCCCCTATGCCAACAAATGGTTCTGTTGTCGGGACCTGAAAATATGATTGACGGGAACAGAAGAAAAGAAGAAAGCTCTTTGCATAGATATGTTGCTTTAGTGTGCAGTACTCTACTTGACTGTGAAGCTATGTGCTAAGAAAAGAATCGAATCTGAAGAAAAGAGGTAAGATCTTAAAGCTTTGTGCTCTGATAAAGGTAAGATAAGTAAAAATTTTTGTTTCGAAAGAATGGATCTAGGTATGCTTGATAGATTTTGTCCTATTCTGAAAGCTAGGGCACAGCTAAAAGAAAGAAGATTTGATATGAGTAGATCTGATAGTGAAAGATATGTTATTCCTATGCATAGAAATAATGTTTGGACTAACACATGGATGCAGGATCCTAGAAATATTTTTTTGCAAGTTCAGCACTGTGATCCCAGTGCGCAGTATAGGAAAGGTTGGGGATCGTTTAAAAGAAAGAGAGGATTAACCCCTTGTTATAGTTGCATAAGACCGAGACATCTTGCTAAGGAATGCCCTGGTAGAGGTCCTAGTTGTCTTTGTTGTAAATTTATGGACCATGAAGTTTTGGATTGCCCTAGAATGATTGCTAAAGTTGAAAAGATGAATATGAGACAAGAAAACCATGAGAAAGGCCAAGAAACTAAAGATATGATAGAACCCCAGAAAGAATCAGAGACCATATTATTCCATATGAAAGAAACCCTGAATGATCACAGAGACATTAGTTTATTAGAGATATTCAAAGAGGAGTGCATAGAAACAAGAATAGGAGACTTCGAAATAGACTGTGTTCTGGATGAGGAAACACAGGTGAATATCATGACAAAAAGAACTTGGGAAATTTTAGGAAAGCCTGTTATGGTTCCTTCATTGGGAGGAATAGGATTATTTAAAGGAAAATTGATAACCCTATGTGGAAGACTTACTCAGATACCTATGATTTCTCATGGAAATTCGACAGAAGAAGAATTTGAGGTCATTAAGTTTGTTGATAACAGTGCCCCATTTTCTATTTTGCTAGGAAAAACCTGGATTGAGAAATATCAGGACCGCAAGAAAGAAGAAGAGGAAGCTCTGGAACAGAAAAAGAAATAACTAATGGATTTCATGGCCAGGAGAATAGATCACTTACTGGAAGAACAAGAGGACAAGTCGAAGCTACTAAGGACCAGAGAACTGGCTGTCGAAGTTGAAAGAATGCATGCAGACTTGAAAAACCTGCCCATGCAGGAGAGTAGAGCACCTACTCCAGAAAAAGAAGAAGTATTACTCTCAAACCATTTGAAAGACCCTCAGAAGTGTGAAGTTAATATACCAAAGGGGAGATAAGAACAATAACGGAAAGAGGAACCTAGTGACTCAGATTACAGGAAAGAAAGATAGAAAGCTCAGCAAGAAGAAAGCAAAGTTAGAAAAACTACAAGAAGTTCCAGAAAGAACTTCACAGAAGGAAGGTTTGCAGAACTTGAACCTCGTCGAAATAGAAGAACAACATAAACTGGCACTTCACCACGGCAAAGCAATATGACCGTTGGAGGTGTCTCGACCATTAGAACGACGCTCCTGAATGGATAGAAACACAATTTTGGCCGGGGAGATCGCCATTGGATCATTGAGACCACGCCATAACAAATGGAATTGCATTGATTGAGGCATTCTTGTCCATTGGAGGAATCCATTACGACGTTGTCTATTTATCCCATCGAATGTTGCACCGAGAACACTTTTTTGAATTGAGAGTATCTAAGCCCATAGATAATTCATTGTTATCGTGCAGTGATTACTGAGACTTCACCACCCATTCTATTACCATGATTATTTGTCCACATACCTGAGATATCTGTTCTCGAGTGTGTATGTCGGGTGAGTGCGGCGAAGTGGAAAAGTCTGTAGAATAAATTCGGATAGATTTAATGGCTGAGAAGGTCATGTCCACAGGGGCACAGGCCTCATCAACGAGAGGATTGCAAGCTTCTCCATCGACTTCACGTCGATCTGCACCCTCTAGAACTGCGACAAAGAAATGGAGCAAGCATTGTGATGACTTGGCGAACGCGAAGCTCATCCCATCTATCATGCCCGACTATATCCCGCCTCTGGTTGGCACGGTTAGTCGTGACAGTGTCCTGAGGGACTTCGACTACAACTTAATCATTGTGTAGCTCTTGAAGGGGATACGTGCAGTTGGACCACAGTTAGGACAGATTATGATGTTGAATATAAGTGACTTCAACTTGGGATATCACAAGAACCATGGAATGATTGCACCACACAAGTATTTGACCAAGACAACGAGGAAGAATCTGAAGATAATCCCCTAGCCATGGACCATGGACATCGCGAGGTCCACCATTATTAATGTAATGAAGATACCACAATTCGTAAGGCATCAGGAGGTTAACGTATGCATTAAACTCATGTTGTCTTGCTTCCATGCGGTTATATGTGGTTGGACAGACGCATCACCATTGATCCAATGTTGATCCATCGGATCATCGAGTTGAGTATGCAAGGACCAGACAAACGGGACTTTTATCTAGGGAAGGTTGCAAATCGCTCTCTGGCACAGCGAATCAAAGATACCTATGACAATGTGGAGAAGGGAAAGAGAGGCTACAAGGTAGCCTCCATCCAGAATGGCACAGTGCTCCTAGCTTTCCAGTTTATCACTGGTAAGCTAGTAAGAAAGAACAGACCCACGCAGGTCACGGGGTTTTTTGTTGACCTTGCAAGAAAATGCATTGAAGGGATACAAATGAACTGGGTGAGCTACCTCATCAACCAGCTAGAAAAAGACTATCATGAAGCTCAGGATCAGGGCTATGAGTTTCATTTCAGTTGGATGTTGATCCTCATTACCTTTATTTCTTGGGAGATGCCATA
>JASDQU010372186.1:45089-68740 GCA_032191745.1 Picea mariana | reverse complement strand
CCGACTCAGCCTTAAAATTACCTTGAACATATAACATGAAACAATGGTGACTTGGTAGCAAGACACAAGAGCTAGACGAATATAGTGCAACAATGTAGGAGGCATTGAAACACTCTCCATGATGAACATAAGAGTAACCGACCAGAGGTGTATCTTTGACTCATATTACCAGGATGACTCCTAGGAAAGATAAAACCCAACTATATGATGAGGACTCAAACAGGTGCCATGTTCAAGGGAGACTTGAATGACGTTTCCTTTTTGTGAATAGACCAATGGTGAAAAACCCCCACTCTTTTTTGATTTTTTTATTTTATTTTCTGTCTCCTTCATGGTTTAACGAGCATGAAAGAATGACACAAGTATGCTCAGTCTCCTTCATGGTTTAAAGAGCATGAAAGAGTTACCCAAGTAAGCTCGATATTCAGTTTTGTAAATTTAGTCCCCCGAGCCCGAAAAAGTATAAAATAATACAAGGGAGAACTCTTCTAGTCCAGTTTGACTAAAGTATTTAGTTTTCGTAAGTATTCCATATGGTCCGAGAAAGGGTTAAACTTGCACTGCATAGACCTCCTTTCAAAACCATTTAACAAGCGTGAAAGAAAAAAATCTCACTGGATAATCTTTTCATGTTTAGAAAGTCTGAAAAGAGTGTAAAGTAGACTCATGGGGAGAGAACAAGTGGCTTAATAAAATGCTCCTATGTTCCAAATGCATGGAACTGACTTAAGCAATGAAGAATGCAAATTTGATTGACAAGTGAGGTCCACTCTTTTATAGAAAAAATTTCCTCACCCCATGCAACTTGCTTGGAAGGCATTTCCATTTCCCTATGCAGACTTGAAGTCCCCTTTTGTACCTTCCAGAGCCAAAGAAACACATTTTTCCACATATACACGCCCTATCAATTAGACAACAAGTGTATACATAGGTTTCTCCACTACAACCTGTGTACATCGAGTTTGGTGCTCAAAATTAAAAATTATGTCGGGTTTCCATGTCACGTCATGCGATTCATGATCCTTGACCTTCCATATACTAGAAACGCTCTGACTTGGCACCTCAGTTCCATTTTAAGGCTATAAATTGAGCCATATCCAAGCAATGGAGGAGAGAATTCAACTTTGAGAAAAACTATACTCTCAAGAAATTTCACTTCACATTGAGTCTGCATCCCTTTATCCTTGAAATTATGAACTCATTGTTCAACTCCCAAGCTCTTCCTTCTTTGTGATGGAGAACCTCATTGTCTCCTTTATATGAGCTTGTCCTTGGTGGAGGATTGAAGTGGTGGAGGCCCAACTGGAGGGACTTAGTTTCTTGGTCCTGATATGTGTCATTGCAGAAGTTTGTCACCTACATACTCCTGCTGATTATTTTAATAGAAATACTCTTTTTTCGTCCAATTGATATCTTGTAAATATTTGAATTATTATTCCATGGGAGTATTTATCATTTATGTTAGTGGATTATGCTAATCTATATGCTAACATTATATATTATCACCATATGTTTTCGTATCTTGGTTGTTGAGGACAAGTTGCAGGTATAAAGCTTTGAGTTACGTGCTCAACGATGGTCTTCATCGAATGTCTGGAAAAGGTAGGATCTTGACCTTGTCTTGTTAGCATTTCATTTATATAGCATACTTAGGATTAGAGTTTATTTCTACGTGTCATTCCGTCTATTGTGGTTTACCCCATGCGATAGAGATATTTTCCTCATAACACACTCTTAGCAACTTGTTCTCTCCCTGGGTAGGTGAATGAAAAACATAGGCCAAATAATGCAAGAGGCATATGGTTAAGGCTATTGCATAGTGGTAAGTGGGATATGGAAAAAAAAAAACGCAATGGTGGGAGGCATGATGCAAGAAAAAAATGCATAGGTGACCATTAAACAGCATAAAAATGTTTTCGGGAACCCCCACATGATATGTCAAAAATATAGACGAAGAGAGGAAGATGAGGCTCAATATTCAAGTCATTATGGGGCTAAAGGAGGGCTCCCAGGCCTATGAAAAAATGTAGCATGGGAACCAAATGGAAATCCAGGTTCTAACTAGAGGACCCATGAAGGGTAGTCACTACCAAACCAGTTATGACATGCAAAAAGAATGGCTAAGGTCACAACCAGATAGGTTCGACCCTAAGGATTAATGCTAGAAGTATGGATGGTTAATAATGAAAAGCGAAAAATGGAGGGAAAAACATATCCCTATATGCTAGTTTGGGAATACATACCTCAAGTTCAGTGTAAGTCGTCATATTTGTAAAAGAAAAAATGTCCCTAGAATCCTATCAACACATGTAAACTAGATTCCAAGGTCAAAACTCGCAGTGAAATCTCAAAAAAGATTTTTTTGGATTTTTTGGATATGAGAAAGGTAAAACAAAAACCACTCACAACACACACTTATGTAAAAGGCACTACACATTCTGATTATTTATGCAAAATAGATCCCATTGCTAGGCTCAGACCAAGGATGTTTTTCATAATAAATGAAATAATGAGCCAATGTTAGCATCACATGGCTCACCATGTTGGGGCCATGCCACAAGGGATTGAATTTACGCATACGAAGATACTCACTATGAGTAATATTGCAAGCTAGGGAAGCTCCTTGATGGGCTCCATAAAGACATAAAGGGGGCATGAAACGTGAATTTTCGATGGAAGAGGAAGAAGATAATTTAGTGGCAAGTTATGAAAAAGATAACTGAGGTGGAAAAGGGTCAAGACTAGGGGTTTCACTAGGGGTCCTGACTCCCAAAAAATTTCCCTAGTCTCAGATCAAGACCCATCATGTCAACTCTCATCAGTTACAAACTATGAAGGTTGGATTCTAGATGACGCTCATCTTCCTTGGGATTTTCTATGGAAGAAATGACATCCAAGATGGCCTCTTCTGAAGGAAACTCACAATCAAGGGAGTCATGTGAAATAAGAGAGTCAACAACATGTATGGGAGGAGTAGGTTGATCACACTCCATATGAGGATGGAGGTGCTGACCAGTATCAATTGATTTTGATGGGATTTTCGAATTGACAATTTTGACCGCAGTGAGAGGCATGGATGCTTCATATGAATCAACATCCTTAGGACAAGGTACCACCCAAGGATCAAAAGACCCAAAGGATCCAATGGTAGATGATGAAATCATGTTGATAGGATCAATGGTTTTAGTGGGAGACGATGAGGGAAGGGGAAAAATTCCCATCAACAAAGTATATTTGAATATCCCCGCACCAACATTCAAATCAGACTACATGGTATCACTGATAAAGGGTACATTAGATCCCGCATTAGATCCAAGATATGGTGTACAAAACTCAAGTTGATTGATGGTAATAATTTTCCCTTGGCGAGGGAAGCGTAGGACCCTAAATACCAATGAGACAACTACAATCATCTCATAGGAGTAACATATTGTACTCAAGTGTTGTGTCGATGACCTCCAAGGAGATGGAGACAATATTACCCCCTAAATCGATGGGTAAGGCAGTGATTATTCCATGGGGTTGGAACATGTGTCCATTAAAGGATTTCAGAAGTGTGTCAAACGTATCAATATTAGTATAGCCCGAGGATTTACAACAAGAAATATACATGATGCAAGTCAAGGCTCCTTCAACCACAACGGTTTGGAATATTTTTTACCCATCGTTCGCACTTTAATATGAAAGAATACTTGGTGGGAGAGCCTATGAGTTACTTGATATGAATCAAAGGTCATAAAACTTGAATTTAAAGGATCAACCCACCTATGGCTGAGAGAAAGGATTTCTGTTGCGTGGGGCATCTCTAGAGAAATTCAAGTGCCGACATGGCACAAGGTACCTGTGATAATTCTTGCACAATAATGTAGTTGTGGGAAACCCGTGTGTTGGGATTATGCATCATACACCAAATAATTCCCTTTGGGGGGTGAATTGGTGCACATATAAATGACTTCTCTATCTGGAGATGGCCACCAGGCTGGGATGAAGATGTTGCTTCAGGGGCAGCATTTGAAGGCTTGGGAATTTCATAATTTTTATCTCATGTATGTAAGTTGATTGTGTTCTCACACATGAACATAGAATCATTTGAGGAAGACCCCTCATGGAGAGGGGTACCTTCCATTCCCCCTCATCGAGGGAAAGGATTTGTGGAAACCATTTTTTGAGGTTGAGGGGGGAAAGGATGACTTAATACAACAAGATGATGGGGCCTGCTACTATGCCAAAAATATGTGGAATTCATTCTTTCGAGGACACTAATGAGTGGGATGGTCCTCCCCATAGATCATGTAGGGGAACCAATATTTTTTATTCTCCTTTGTGCCCCCCTCTTGGGTATTCTTGGTGGGGGTAGTCCCTTTCTCAAAATTGTAATTTTTCTTTTTGTTTCATTTATTTTTCCTCCAGGTTGTTGAGGATTCTTCAGTTGCATGGATTACACCGAATACACATCATAGGTTTGAGAGGGAGATACAACAGTTTGAGCACTGTTTCTAATAGCCGACGGGTGTGATGTAATTGACATATGACCCATTTGGCCAGCTAAATAGTTCACAGATGCATGCGAAACATAACCAACCACACCATCGGCTTGGGGTCCTGGGTTTGGTTTCTTGGGATCAATTGATGACCGAGGAGAATTTGGAACGATATCATACAGAGTACCCAATTGTGAGTAGATCAAGTCTAAGTGTTGGGAACACATGACATATTTCTCCTCGGTGGCAACCCTGACCATAGCTACATCTATGGCAATGGGTGGCAGGAGGGACTTAGTGAACCACTCTATAAGGATTTTGTCCAAAATGTGAGTCTTAATCATCCTACATCATCGAAGCCACTAATGAATGTTATCGAAAATGTGGGTGGCATTGTTTTGACGTAGTGAGGTCAAGAGATCAGTTATGATCTCATACCATATGGGAAATTGGTAATGTGTTAAGAATTCCATTGCCAAGTCTTTGAAACTTCGAAAGGAACTACCATTTAGTTCAATATACCATTTAGTGATTTCCCTGATCAAGAATCTCTGGAAATGAATCAACCTCATGCTATCATCCATCAAAGAGTTGGATGAACACCATAGGTGATAAGCCATGATGTGGGTGGAGGGATATTCTCCTTGTTTTTCATCAAGCTTGGGGATGTCTGAGGGTAACTTGGACGACATAGGTGTTCATGATGGGTCATGGGAAATAGGGTCATTTTTCAACCATGATAAATATGAAAAAATATAATTTTGCAAGAAAAGGAAAAGGTGGAAATGGAATCTGGGAGGGAGGTGAAGTCTATGTTGTCCCAGATGGACCTTTCAATCCCCCTATATTGGTGCTACTGGAGGGTTGGGGAGTTTTTGAAGAGTGGGTTCCTACAGGAATGGTGGCACCTTCAAGAGCATGACTTCTCTGATAACCAATGATGCCCCCAAGGGGGGAACGTGGACCCTTCAGGAAGAACGTTCCCAAAGTTTTTCCTAGGGAAGAAATCCCCAGGGAAAGGTGTGCTAACCCAAGGAAAGTTTAATCCTCCAGATGTACTATTTCCCCCAGTTTGATTAAGGATAGACCCAAAACAACTAGGAATACTCCATCCAAAAAGTACAACTGCACCTGATGATGTCGATCCACTCATTGGATTGATGGAAGTGGAAGGAGTTCCACTTCCCATGCTGAAACCAAAGCTTGACCCCCACTAGAAAAGAATCTGGAAGTGGGAATTGACTTGGAAGGGATGGGTGTAGGGATGCAAGGTATGCTAATGGATGGAGATGACATGGATAAAGTCCCCTAGATGGAGGAACAAAAAACAAAAGGAGTGGATGGTGTAGGTCCAATGGAGCTAAAAGGTGATGATGAGGACACTACTAGGATGCCCCCAGGGGAATTTCCCCATGTACCACATGGGGATGGGCTCGTAGTATTATATACACTGGACAAGACACTCAGTCTTGACATGGTGGGAGGATGAGTGAACAAAGAAAAATTCTCACTAAAAATTTCCCTTACTTGGACTAGTAAAGGGATGTCTGGTTCAGTCAAAGGAGGATTAAAATTCCATGGAGGAAATTCATCGACCACTTCTACTTCAACTAAACTAGTTTGATCAAACCAAAGATAAGACCCTTCAAACTCCTTGTCATTTGTTACAAGCTTATTTAGAGGCGGTTGAACCTTTGTACTATGCTCGATTCCTCGTAGTTGACGTGATCGACATGGTGATTCAGCCATGGTGAACACATTTATGTTACTTTCCAAACATAAATCAACCTATGGCCAACCTAGAATCATACTAAAAGAGAACACCCCCAATCAAATCTAAGAAGCAACAAACAAACCAATTGGCTCAGGGGTCTTCCGAAAACTAACCTCGTGGGGGAGATGAAGTCCCCTCCATATTGAATAGCGAAGGTGTGAGGAGCAATTATGATGATCAATGTGAAACAACCCTGACTGGTGCAACTACCCTTTAATAAGGCAGGCACCCTTTGGGGGAACTGAGACTGTGAGAGAAATTTTGCACCAAGTACTACATGCATGTCTCACCTATAGTCACCTATGTGGAACTCTACGAAAGGTCACTAAGGCTACCACAAAACAATCAATGGTCAGGAAAACAGTTGTAAGTCTGACTGTATGTGAGGGAAGGGTAGCTAAACCTAAAGCTCTTAAGGTGTTAACCAAAATAACCCTCATATACGTAATGATCAAAGTGGTACCACAAACACCAAAAAAAGTAGAGAAGGGTAATTTCCCTACTTTCCCCAATGTGACCTCGTGTTTGAATCTTGTGTTAGAGGAGCTTCCCAACACACCAATTGTAAGAATGGATTTAACACTCTTTTAATGACTTCTAGGTTGAGTTTTGTGGCCTTGGAGAGTTTACTCTCCAATCCTAATCCAAGGCCCTAAGCCTATATAATGTTGATTTACTATCAAAAGAAAAAAGTCTATTTTTTTTTAGATTAAGCACTTCTTTTTAGGGCCGTTTATTAGGACCAAAGGTAATGGGTGAAACTTTAGTGATGTTTGGACTCTTGACCCAACCAAGCAATGCAAATATGACAATGCAAATCGTTCACTTTGATGAACTCTATATATGGGAGGGAGAGATATTTTCTTTCCTTTTTCTTTGCAATATTTAGAAAATGAATCCTCACACACACCAAACAATCAACAAACACAAACAAAATATGAAACTTTTGTAAAATTTGGAAACCAAACAATGTTCTTAATGCAATCCTTTCACTAGTTCTTCAAAAGAAAATGTAGCATGAAACAAATCATTTTTTTTTTGTCTTTATGATTTTTTTCCAATTGAAATGCAACAAATCCTATTCTAAGCAAGAAACACAAATGCAAAAGGAAAACCAACAAATTAGCAAGAAAAGGGTAGTGTGATATTGGTAGGGATGCCCCCTGGAACACTCCAATGTCTACACGAGATCTCAACCCAAAAATCACAAGGAATGGATCTTAACATTGTAAAAGAAAATTGAAAAAGGAAACTCAACCAAATGCAACAATAAATCACCCAAAAATACAATTCCAGACCCCAAAGTTCATAGGTGCAGTTGTGAAAAGAGGTCCAAAAATGCTTCACAAGGGATGATCACTAAAATCAATTTTTCATTTTGTTTTTTATTTCATGCAAAGAATGATTAAAAATACCTTGCAAAAATAAGTTCTAAAGGTTCTTTTCCCCAATAATAGGGACCCTAGGCTTCACAACAAAAAACCCAGAAAACTTTTCGTAAAAAATGAATCTTTTTTGCACCCTACAAGCCCTTTTTTGTGGACCCTACAAGGGTCTTCATGGGTTGCCTTCACTGGATGAGCGAGGATACTTTATTTTTGTTCCTCATGTAACCTGTGAGGATCAGTATTTGGACTTACACACTTTTCTCTAATACGCAAGGACCGGTTCTATAGTTTTTTCTAGTGCCTCGCGGGACATAGGCTTGTCAACCAGTGAGGAGGCCTTGTGGGACACTTATACTGCAACAAGCGAGGACATGGAAAATTTTGGTTTTGGGAGAATATGGATCAGTGAAATATCTTCCATATTTGAAATAGACCTACCAGATCTACCAAATCTAGATCTAGAAGTGACTAAACGAAATAAGATTGGAATGAAAGTCACAAAAATAGAGTGATATGTAGGAAAAGAGACTTGACCATAGAATAATTCATCCTCAGTGGAGTCACCAATTTTTTATAGGAAAAATTATCACACGGATCTCATTGAGTAGATCATTAAGATATCCCAAGGATCAAACTAGTTATCCTAGACAAGAGGGGGTATACTTCCTATAGATTCCCTAGAAACAAACAATAGGATCATATACAAATATTTGAGTGAATGGATTACATCTTCCTGAAGGTTATCCTTAGCGTATCTTGGATGCTGCAGTACTTAATTTCCATCTCCAACCTTTAAAACCTACTTCTTGCACACCAAAGGCAATGCAAAACCATTCTAATTTCTTCCCGATGTTAGAATCCTAGATCTAGCTTGAATCTAACCTAATCTATAATCTACAAGATTAGATATGAACATTTATACATCAATGAAAAAAATTCAATGGGAAAACCAAATGATCTATTGATAAAAAACAAAAATTACATCAAGCATAGATACCTCAAGTGTTGATGCAATATTATTCAATCTCCTTGCTCCTTGCCTCTCCTTGCAGCTCTTATTTCATGCTAGGCTTCAATGACTTCTGGCTACAATGGTTGAATACCTCTACAACTTGGCAGCATAACCTTTCTATTGAATTCTTCCTCCTCTTGTACAAGGCTTGCCACTAGAAACTTGAATGATGTGAGTTCCTAAGCTATTACCACTAAGATCCAACTCATATCTCTCCCCTCGCCTCATAACTCCCCTTTTCTAGAAGTTTGACAGTGCCTTTCTTGTTGAGCCACTATTGTCTAGAAATGCCTCACTTGTTGCATGCTAGGTGTCATGCGAGTTACTCCAAAAATCATTTGGAAAGGGTCAAACCTTAGGAAAAGGTTGCATTAAGGATTCTATCCACTAATGGATTCCTTTATGACCTATAGGGTGGATATTAAGGCTATAACACATCTTTTCATTCCAAGTCCTTTGGAAAACTGACCCGCCTTTGCTTTTCTCATAAATATTCCTTGCTCTCCTTATGGTTTCTTCCAAGGTCTTGGTGTTGTCATATTGAATCTTCTCACCATAGAAGGAGGGTAACCCACTTAGAAACCTTTGTATTTTAACTTTCTCATTCTTGATGAAGTCAACATACTTCAACAATTCAAAGAACCACTTCTCATATTCCTCCATTGTCATGGCTCCCAACTTGAGTTCAAATAACTCTTTCATATTTATTTCATAACAATGCTTGAAAAAATATTTCTCTTGGAAATATCCTTTGAACTGCCTCCATGATCTCCTTTTCTCATCAAGGTTCTTAGCTTACTTAAGTTGATCCCACCACATGGATTCCTTTCCTTGCAAGTGGTAGGTATCAATTCTAGATTCTACCCAGGAGGAGTAATCATGAAGTGGGAAATATTTCTTCATTTCCAATATCTAGGCCTCAACCTCTTCTCCCTTCCTATGCTCACCATTGAAAGTAGGTGGCTTGATTTCCCTGAGTTCACCTTGCAATATTTCTACTTCAAGCCTTCTTCTTTTCCTACAAACAAGAGACAAACTTGGGATGCTCATTGGCCTTGAAATTGCATGATTTCTTCTAGTGGAATTATTTGAAGAATGATGATGCCTGCTCATGCTTATTTACTGCTTATCATTCCCATTATCATCCCTTTTTCTATGAGATCTTGATGCTGGAACTTGTCTAGCACTAGATGCTTGATTATTTCTACATTCCTTGTTCACTTGATTATGTAATATGCTTAAGCTTTGAAGTATCTCCTCATATTCCTTCATAATCCTTTCATTATCAACTCTATAACTCTACACTTCCCTATGCATGCTTCTCATAGTGACAGACTCCTGCCTATGTCTTCTTCCATTTGACTCTATCTTATCATACCCCATGCCAACATGCATACCTATGACCTCTTCTTCATGGATGTAAGATCCCTGAGAATCTTCCATAACTCCAGTCCTCATATAAGAACCAAAGTTGTTTTTCTGTACCTCTAATTTTGCAAGAAATGCGCATGTAATAATTACCGTCAGAAACATGAATGACATAAAGAACTTCATCATATAGAATACATGTTACTTATTCATAAATTTATGAAGGAAACATTTCAACAAATCAAATTTTTATTCCCTTCATGCATTCCTTTCTGAAACAACTTTCCAATGGCTGTAGTCAGGCCTCAATCTGAGTTCTGAGCGAAATGTTGCAACATTATATGCTGCAATTTCCACTCTTTTACTGTTACAAAAATCTATTTATTAATTTCTAGATTTTTTTTGGGTCGACCATATGTCTTATACTCCTTGATATCTTTCCAATGACTATTCGTTTGCTCAAATCCGAGCTCTGAGTTGAAAGTTATGGTCCGGAGAAGTTTAGGCAATTTTACCCAATTTATCCCTACATGCTACATGTGTCTTATTTATCTTCCTATGCATTTTCAGGTACCCATAACCAAAATATGACTCCAACACTTTCTTCTATGGGTCATAATATTTACATCGACTTCTCGTGTCCCCAAAACGAACTTCTGAGCATGGAGTTATGTCTTCTGGAAATAAAATGGGTGCCAAAATGTTACCCTCACTATTTTTGCTGTAACTTTCTCATACGAGCTCTGTTTTACAAACCATTTAACTCATTAGATAAATCTCTCTGTGCTATTTTATTTGAGATGTAGTGACACATGTACTTTGTTACACTCTGTTATCATGGGTTTTCATTACCCAAAAATGTCGTTTAGGGCCTCAAAATTGCCCTGCAAGTTAATGACCTTCAAAATTCCGAAAAAATCCGGAAAATTTCATACAAAATTGACAATTTTACTACTGCAACAACCCTTTAAATTTGAGTCATTGATCTCAAATCAGGAGAACAAACAACCATTGATCTGACTCTATTATCTATTGAGGATCGACACTTTCCTTTGGATGTGCATGACACTTTTCGCGATTTGTTGACGCGACCATCGACCCATTTCCCAACTACTAATTTACACTCAATCTCTAAAACAACTGACCAAACCATCGAATATTGGAAATATTCATTGGTGAATGGAACTCTCCACCAATTCATCCGACGCCCAACTATCGGCCCATCGACGATCGACGATCGACGATCCTCGATGATTTTCGAGAATACTTCACCAAATCGATCAACCTGACCATTGACCAACTCTGTTGGCTGATGTGGAATGACACAAGGATGCTAACATGGAATGAAATGTCATCACCCTATTCCCTTCATAGACAATCATATGATTCTCTTGGACGACCCAAACACTTTGTTGAATCGGTTGATGCCCAACCATCGACACGCCGGTCATCGAAGACTTCTCTTGCTTGATTTAAAACACTTCGCCAAATCGGTCAATGCCCGACCATTGACCCATCGACGGTAAAATATTTCGTATGACCAAACCAAAATATTCTACATTTCAGCCGGATCGACCATTGGCAGTCAACGATTTCTCTTGGTGAACTTTAACACTTAGCAAATTTTCAACATTTCTCCAATTGATCTAGACTGTCGATCTCATCTTATTTACAAGCCCCTCGAATTGAATCCTAGTTGTTGATTGTATCAAATTCATCCAACTCTTTTGACACCCATCCATCGACTGCGGATCATTGATGTGTTAGAATATAGAATATGGTGTGATCGTTTTACCATTGACGATACCTTTGTCACCCAACCATAGGCTGAAGCCTCCCTCCGAGCACCTTAACCTTGACTGAGAATTCCTCCGGAAGCAAACCCTAGGCTAGATAGCCAAACAAAGGGTAGCGCATCATTCCGTAAGGATAGCACATCACAAAAAGATGATCAAATAGTCCAAACCCTAGACAAGAGATATTCAACCCAATACTGAAACTAGCTGCAGCTGCACTTGCAACCCTCCTCCAAACCTGGGCACAAGACTGCAATTGCAGTGCTTACCAACTGGGAAACTGCAATTCTGAGATGCTATCAAATGGGAACTAGTGCCCTGTATTTATAGTGGCTCTGGCAGTTTTTTCGGGGCCAACTTCTCCTTTTGGATAAGTGTCTGTTCAATATATTATTATTATTTCTGGCCGACTTCTTCTCTTGGAGGCTAATAACCTAATATAAATTATCTTCTTGAGCCGAAAAGGCTTCTATGGTCATTAGCCAACTCATTAGGGTTTCTCTTGCTTTCCAGAGTCTTTTATTCTCATCAGGTTCACACGTGGAGGTAAATACCTCCCGTAGCTACCATAATATTAACACTCCCTCCTAGCTAGAGAGGCATTTACAGGTAATAGACTTGAGCACAAAACAGACCATTTACCCGGTAACATCAATATAGTCATCTAGACTATTTCATGACTAGATCATGAGCATCACCACCACCATCAGCTGCATCATCTCTCGAAACCATACTTCATCTGAGTAATTAGACATGATGATGGATAAGTCACTCTCACCATAGAGTGATACAAGGAGAGTAAATGTTTTGAACTGTTTTTCCATATGGAAAATATCTATTCATCATTCATCTGAATGATCATTATCTCCAATAAACTGTTGATAGTCTTCAAGGCAATTAGAACAAGGGTAGAACATACCTATGTCTATTCATAGTAGTACATAACTACAATCCAGTGGTTCACTACCACATCAAGTAACACACAAGTACTTGATCAACAATGTATGGTTGCAAACAATGAAACATATTCACCACAGTAGTCCTCATCTACTGTCATACAGTATTCATAACAAACATCTGATAGCATCCTGCATAGAAACAATGTTATGATATATATACTGAATTATTTGGGCCAATCTTTCACTCACATTTGTGAGCTCTGAAAGAATATCTGCCTCATGAATAGTGGAACACATCCACCACAGTAGTCTATATCTACTGTCTTCATAACAAATATCTGATGGAAACCTGCACAAAAACAATGTTATGGTATAAACTGATTTTCACGGGCCAATCTTTCACTCACATCCATGAGCTCTGAAAGAATATCCACCCCAAAATAGTGAAGACATATTCACCATCATCTGATGCCATCCTGCATAGAAAAATATTGTTAAACATAAACTGAATCATCTGGGCCAATCTTTCACTCACGTTTGTGAGATCTAAAAGAATATCTGCCCTCATCAGCAATGGGCTATCTACCCTATTCTTCACAAACAAGGAAGAAGGATTGTCTCTGATTTCTGAGCCTGGACCATTTCTCACCCTAGGCCATTCTTCCTACACTAATCAAAGTGCACCCTGGACAGAATGTATAAACCCTAAGAAATGTTTGGACCATTCCTCACCCTGGGCCATTCCTCCGACACTAAACAAAGTGTAACCTGGAGAGAATGAGTCTGCCCTAAGAAATGACCATCCCTGATTATTGAGTCTGGACTATTCCCCACCCTAGGCCATTCCTCCAACACTAAACAAAGTGTAACTTGGAGAGAATGAGTCTGCCCTAAGGAATGACTGTCCCTGATTGTTGAGTCTGGACTATTCCCCACCCTGGGCCATTCCTCTGACACTAAACAAAGTGTAACCTGGAGAGAATGAGACTGCCCTAAGGAATAACTGTTCAGACCATTCCCCACCCTGGGCCATTCCTTTGACACTAAACAAAGTGTAACCTAAAGAGAATGAGTCTTCCCTATGGAATTTTTGTCCTGCATCAACCTCCAAAATGGACCATTCTTCGAAACTGCTCACAACTGTGAACTTCGAAAGAACGATTGCCCAGTGAGGCAGACCATTCTACTTGACCACTAATCAGAGTGACTGCTAAGAAGAATGACTGTCCTAGAAAACTCCCCATGTTAACCACAATGGGAAGTCACTGTCTATGATATATCAACAATCAATCTGCCTCCCATGTTAACTACAATGGGAAGTCACTGTCCGTCAGAAATCTCAATCCACTTTCTGAACAGGAAAGCATCTGTCCAATCTGGACTATTTTTCAATTACAAAGATAAATAATATTTTCAGTGTTCTCACGTAACTTGGAGAGTCATTTATTCCTTCTCCAATAAGAAGGAAGTTGTTTCCACGAGCTCCATCTTAAGTACGCAAACTCGTTCATCTTGGATAGAAGCTTTTACCAAAATGTCTTCTTATCTGCTTATCTGTGGAGATATGTGTTGGAGAAATCATTTTACCAAAATGTATTCTTTTCTCCTTTTTGGATTTTATCATGGATAATGTAATGCTTGTACTTTAGTCTGGAACACTTGTGAAGGCTTCATGTAGATCTAAACAATAGAGTATATCATAGTTGGAGAACTAGAACATATCCATGTGGTGCTTCTTCTATCATCATGAGATCTGATCTTCTGAGTAGTCATCTTGATGTTATAGGAAATCTTCACCATGCTTTTTCTGTGCACTGGAGGTTCTCCACCAAGTTGTCTTATTCTTATCTGCATACAAGAATCTCTTTCTAGTATGCCTCAAAGTCTTGAAATTGCTCTTCATACGCTCTTTATTCAATTTCTCTAGAGAACATTCTTTGCATTCATCTGATGTAGAACTCCAACTCATGGATGTTGCAGATGATATAATGACTTATATAGAGATAAGTCTGGTGTACTGGAACAAGCAATCATCATAGTCTTCTCCCTCCAGCTGAGAGAACCTTTGGTTCTGGATATCGCAGTGCTTTCATTCATAAATCTTCCATACACTGTTCTTCATCATGACTTTCAGTTCTTCTACTTGATTGCTTTTAGTGAGTTCATATCAGCTGGTAATCTTGTGATTCTTGATACAGTGACTGGTTGTTCTGGTTTCTCTTCTTTCTTGGAATCTTCATGTTCTTCTTTAGTTTTCAGGTCCATGGAGTTTCTTATAGATTCCATGCCCTAGAGATTCCACTTCTTCCCTTCATCATGGGATCACGGATCTGGATGGACAACCAGGAATTCTTTAGGGCTTCTGAGGAAGTCTTCTTCTATGGTTGAATTGAACACGTGCTGTCTTTCATGACTGTTACCATGGATATATACCTTTCATCATCTTCAATGGATCATAGGATTAGTTCCCTCCTAACCCTTGCTTTATGTAAGAGTGCATATAATCAGCTCCCTCTGTCTGATAGAGTCCATACTTCCATCTACATCCTTATTGTCTTCTGTAATATATAATTGGCTCTTCTGTTTGACAGAGTCCATGCTTCCATCTTAGTTGTCGTCATAAGTCTTTTTCCAATTTCTCTTGATGTCTGACTTCTAAGTCTCTTCAAGATTGATTTTGATTTCGGCTTATCTTGTGATAGCTTTCACATGATATATTTCATTCTTTCATGTGTAATATCTAATGATAACTCTTTTCATATTGTTTGTTCTTTCATAGGTATAGTTACTCTTGGAATGCATTATTTTCCAAGAGATAGATATACAAGATATGTACAAAGACGATGCAAGCAAGATATGTACAAGAAATAAGAAGAGTGTTGTTACCTTTTAGTAGAAGAAGTCTCTTCCACCCTGCTTAGTCTTCTTTGTAGGTTCCTTTTTTTCGGTAATCGATGCTTTGTGTTTCTCCTTCCTTTTCTTTAGCTCGGGACACTGATTCTTGTAGTGACCGTACTTCTAACAGTTGAAGCACCGTATTTTTGAAATATCTTTTCTTTGTTTTGGCTTCCTTCTTGAATCAAACTTTATTTTGTTCCTAAAGTTCTTGAATCTTGTTGTGAAGGCTTGATCATTGTACTTATTTTGAGGTTTCTCTTTTGCATTGATCCTTGATTATTCTTGAACACAACAAGTCCAAAGTTCTTCAAATGTCCGGTATTCCTTCCTTGTGTTCATGCTTGCGGCAAATGCATCCCATGTCTTGGGAATATAATTGAGTACTATGTTCACCAATTCCTTTTCTAAAGTGATATTTTCAATAGCTTATAGTTGATCTCTTAACTGGGAGATCCTTACAAAGTATGATGTTATGCTGTCATCATCATTCAGCTTCATGTCACAGAGCTCATTCTTCTGACTCATAACTTGTCCAATGTTTCTGACTGAGAAGAGATTTGTTAGGGCATCGTACATCTTCTTCGATGAGTCAAGATGGGAGATGTAGGGTATCAAGTGGTCTTTTATGGAATCCACTATGATACTCATGGCATTGATGTCAACACATTTGAACTTCTCCATAGCTACAATGTTCTGCGGTTCCTTCTCTTCTCCTTCTTCAAACTCTGGTTTCACGATCTTTCCTTTCACAATATCCAACAGTTTATTCTTAGCAAGGATGAGGTCAATCCTTGTCTTCCATGCTTTGAAGTTAGAGGATCCATCTAGCTTGTTCTCAGACTTCATAGAGTTCGTCATGGCTTGCTTGACTTGGTCAAACCCTAGATTTAACCAGAAATCCAAACTTCACGTCTTGGCCTTCTAAGAGTACCAGGAGATGCGCTGGGCTAGGGCACACTGATCTATCCAAATATTAGGTCAATATCATCACTTAAAATGCCTCAACAAGAGGTTTAGGGTTTCTACAACTGCATTTGCTAGTAACCCTAGCTGCAGTGCTTTTGGAAACTACTCCTGCTAGTAACCCTAGCGGCAGTTCCTCAATGAGCTCAATATCTAGCGGCTATGTTTCCTTCCAGCATTTTAGGCTGACTAAAAGGGTGTGGGCCCATAACCTATTAGAATATAGAATATGGTGTGCTCATTTTACCATTGACGATACCTTCGTCACCCAACCATAGGCCGAAGCCTCCCTCCGAGCACCTTAACCTTGACTGAGAATTCCTCCGAAAGCAAACCCTAGGCTAGATAGCCAAACAAAGGGTAGCGCATTATTCCCTAAGGACAACACATCACAAAAAGCTGATCAGATAGTCCAAACCCTAGCCAAGAGATATTCAACCCAATACTAAAACTAGCTGCTGTTGTAGCTTGTTGGCAGCCAACTCGCATTTTTATACTGTCCTTATAAGCTGCCTACACTAGTGTTTTGGGAACCTTGATTTTCATCGCAATCTTCGGAATAAGACAACACTATTATTTTTGCACCATTTGCACACTTTTCTTTGTTCTTGTTTTCACGACAAGCGTGAAAACTTTGATTTCGAAGTCACATTAAAAACGTTGCTGGATTGTTATGATCACTCTTGTCTCTATGTTCATTGCGTTTCCAATTTATTTATCATTATACAGTTGACAAGACTCCAAGATCCTTATTAATTTGGGATTCTTACTTGTTAATATGACTTCGTTTTACAAGATTGTGAGGATATTCTTTTGATCGAGTTTGTGATGCATTGGTGATTTAATTTATATGTTCTTTTATCGATTCCCTTGACACATTGGTTTCATGAAAACACATTTGTTTTGTGGTAAGACCCTTGGTATAAATCGTTTCATACAACACATAGTTCATATAATCAAACCCGTGGTGCGATTTTGATTTATTGATTTGGTTTTGAAACTATGACTATTTCTCATGCAAAGGATTGGTCCACTTACCATATATTCATTGGTTGATTGAATGGCATAGTTTTTAACACATATGCATAGTGGGTTGAATACTTATTTGCGCTGGAGGTTGTACTATGGGATATGACTGTTGTGCATGGGCTGAACTAGCTCCACCACCTTCACACATTCTATCATTAATGTTTTCCCCCTATCCCGGTTCACCTTTGCTAGTTTTCGGGTAAGCCTGTGAGCGTTCTGCCCCTGTGTATACTCTGTTCGAACCCTAGCCCATGCACCCTGCTCATCGTGTGCTCCTTTCTATGGCATCGATGGTGCGCATTGAGCCAAACAGTAGCCAAAATCTGTTACTATTCGACAATTCCCGTAAGGATTTAGAAAATAGTGGTTGGCTCATGTTTATATAGAGGTTCGAGGGTTTTAACCTTTTGGTTGCCCAACAATTCTCCCTCACCTTTGACGGGTCCAGAGCTAAAGTTGGTGACATACAGCTCGAGCTGAATGAAGAGTTCATAAGCTCTACTACAGGACTGGCAGTTATAGGCCAACGATGGTTTAAAAACTCCAAAGTCGACGAGGTGCCATGGCCTTTGCTATTCGTATCACGAAAGGTTGTGTCCTGTGATAAAGGTATGCCTATTTCTACCCTCAAACCCAGATGGCACGATCGTTTGGTAATCGTTAAACAATTTGAGACCTGTGAAGGTCGGTATGGCTTAGTCTTTTTGTATCACCTTCGGCTATTGATGAATTTCATGGGCTATCCTTTGAACATGCCACATTACTTCTTGCGTAGTCTTTACAAGATGTCTAAGAGATTCAAATGCGAGAAGGCTTATAGCATCCTGTTTCACCATGGCTTAATTAAACTCATCATCATCCACCATTTAAGCCTTCATCACGATAATTGGCAAGCCTTTCTGTCTAGAAATGGCTTTGCTAACCCAGAGTCTGCTCAAATCGATAAGGCTGTGGTCAGTGAGACTTTGGCTGGACCAACCATGCCACTTCATAGCCTTTTACCCCTTGTCAAACCCTCAGTTTGCCCCGATTTAGACCTACCTGATGCCTTGGTTAACCCGTGCGCTAAGGATGATATTGAGGCCGTCAAGAAGCCTGTGAGTAAGAAAGTCAAGGGTAATCCTATTGTCGACAACAAAGGTAAGAAAAATGCTCGATTGATATCGAGACTTGCCCGGAATAGACCTAAGCCAAACGTCGACCAAAATCCCATAGTTCTGAGTGAGGAATCAGACTCCGATATCAAGCGTTTCCTAGCTGAAGAGTACCCCTATTCCCATGGCCTATGCTCCAAGCAACCCTATGACTATGTCTCTAATTTTCCCCCATGCCTAAAGAACAATCCTAAATACCCGGGAATCAAGTTTCACAATGAAACCGCTGGTGACTTAAAAAAACCCTCGCCTGTTATGTCAAAGCCCAAGAAATCATCATGCATCAAATGTAATGTGTGGCTAGAGCGTTATTACACCGACGTTCCCTTATTACAATCAAAGATCAAATCGTTGGAGGAGCAAGTTACAGTTCTTTCAAAAGAAAGAGACAGGCTTCAAGCTAGTGAAAAGAAACAAAAAACCACCGGTTCGATTATCTTCATGAATGTCGAAGCGACAACAGCCTTTGTCAATTCCAAATTATCATGATTGAGTTGTTTTCGGATTGTCCAGGTATGAATTTCAAAATGAATTTTGTTTTTTGAGTTATTTTGAATAAATATAATCGATTGGATTTGCTTTCTATAGCTTTGTTCATTTTGATTCAAAATGATTATGTTTCTCTCAGTTTACCAAATAAATTTCGTTATGAATCATGAGTGGGAAATTTGTTTGCTAAACTCAGACATACCTATGATTTAGTTAATATGATTCTATTATTCTCAGATTAGTAGAAGCGATTGATTGGTTTTGATCTTGGTTTGGTTCGCTTTAGAATACTTATGTTGTTTTGAATTAATGTAGTCGATTGGGTCTTGTTTTTCATTTAGAGAATGATTCTATTCTATTTCCATTTTGGACTCTGACTGCATTCGATCTATATAGGAGATTTATTTATTGGACACAACTATGATTTGGATTGATGCGATTTCGTTGTTTGTTTTGGATTATGTCAGCCCCAAGCTGGCTCGATTCATTTCTTTTGGCTTGATTTGCAAACAATTGCTGCCTGTCTTGAGTTAGCACGATTACTTGTATGATTTGGATTGATATTGAAAATAGATTTGATGCTGCTATGTTAGTTTTGATTTTCAAAAAACGATTTTGTCAAGCTCAGATTGACATATTTTGTCTCTGTTGAATTCATCCGGAAAACTTGGCTAATAGTCCGTTTTTGGAATTGATTCAAGTGATGAATTTGTTGGTTTCCCAACTCTCAATTGATTCTGTCTGTTCCCAATTGGCAATAACAAACGTTTGACAAATCCCACGTATCTTGTTATCAATCGATTAATTCAATTACGATTTTATTTGTTTCAATTAGCATAACAGTTTTGATTTGAATGATTCGTTTGGTTTCCAATTAGCAATTAAATACTTGTTCAATAATTTGAATATAATTCTTTACGATTTGAATTGGTTTTGAAACAATTTTATGCTCAAATTAGACCAGCTACAAAATTGCAAGATTCTGTAGCTAGTCTTAGAATTTAGATTTATGTCAATTTTGTCAACAAAATATCCTCTAATCTTGTCTATTTTTGTCTCTTTTAGGTACATACGAATTAAAATGATCAATGTGGCATGCTGTGGTAGTTTGAGAGATGTTTTTGTGATATAGTTTTATTATAGGGTGTTAGTTTCATTCAGACTTGGGAGATTGCCTCCAGATTTTCTGTAAACTGTTTTGATAATTCCCATAGGGATGTTTTACCCTGTGGGAGGTCTTTAAATACTTGTTATTTTTTGTAATGAGGACCATCATCATCACTGTTGGGAGAACCAGAATAAGGATTTATAATAATACAGACTGGGATGAAAGTTGATGTCTTGTAACAACTTTAGCTTTCAATATATCAAACTTTTGTTTCAAGTTTTCTCCATATCAGTTTGCAAGCAGTCATCGACTACCTTAGCTATCATGATTCATTGCATGTTGATGTGATTTGGTTTATATGTTGTCCATATCTGATCTCTCTTATTTAAAAAATACAACGATTACTCTATTTCAATTTAATGAATACAGGTTTATCTTTTTCGTTAATTGAATTGTTTCATACAAATTTTGCACAAGGATTTATCTGACTGCGATAATTTGTTAATTATAAGATTGTTGTAATTTTTTATGTCTTGTTTGTCCTGTCATTTATATTTGAAGAGCACAAATGCTTCTTGTTTACGAGAAGCTTGTGGAGAATACGGTGCGGGTTTCCTCCCTCCGAACAACTAAAAATACTATTGCATACAGGACAAACCTGAAGCATTACTTCAGGTCAGTTTGCTATTTGTTATTTGATAGTTAATTTATTAATGTCATATAAGTAGTTTATATAGATATATGTATAGTTCAGATTTGTAGTTAGAGTTATTATTTTAGTTGTTTAGCTTAGATAGTTTGTATTTAATTTCTTTCTCATAAAATTATAAAAATAAAAAAACAATAGTTGCGTTGTCTTACGACAGATTACCAATGACTTTTGCAGGTTTTCATTTAAATATTTAATTTGTAAATATTGTATGCTTGTAATTGGATCTGATTCTACTGGTAATTGAACATTAAGTTTTATAGAATTATATTTGTATAATTTAGGTAATATATTGTATATAATAATTTAGATTTGTTTATTAGTTTGTTTTAATTGTTATTTTTTATTTAGGTTAGTTAATTTAGAGTAGTTTTCTTTTATTTTTGTAGGACTTAGATCGGCTAACGGAGCCGCTAAACTCGTTAGGGTGGGTTATCCCAAACGACTTGGGTTATTTAGACAACCCCGGACCGGATCCACTCTTCCAGTTGGCGAGCGTTCATTTTCGCCCGTCAACAAATGGTGCTAGAAGGAGGGTCGACTGACAAGCCGGACTTGTAGGAGCCTTTATTTTTAAATGTATTCAATTTCCCCCATGGCTCCCCAAATCACTGTGTTGGAACATGCTTTCAACTTCTCATTACCCAATGTTCCCAACGAGACAATCTTTTGCTTGTCCAAACTCACCTTTGATTGTGAGGGAAATACATCTGCTAAAGACCACCTTAACAAGTTTTGGTGCAAATGCATCAAACATGACATCTCAGATTGAAGAGTTTTATGCATACTTTTCGCTTTTACTTTTAGAGGTCGAATCAAACATTGGTTTGAGTCCTTTTTGGCATGTCACATTTTTGATTGGTTTCAATTTGTAGATGAGTTTCTAGATGCTTTTGAAATTTATGATTTCGATCAATTATGTGAAGAATTTCATACTTCGCTAATCAACGGTGATTCATCTTCAGAAAACTTTTTGACAAGAGTCTATCATATCCTCTGTAAATTTAATCTTGATGACATGTCATTGGCATTAAATCTCTTCTATGATGCTTCCATCCCTTCCATGCAGTCATGTTCAATCACGAATGAAGAACCAATTGCAAATACTATCACTCAACTGCAAGAACAATCTTCTTCGCAAAGAGAGAAAAATTCTTCCGATAATGCTGAACAAGCCAGGGAGGTAGAATCTATTGATCATTCTCTTATTGACAACCAAATTGGTTTTTCCTTTGAATCATTGTATTTTCAGTCTAAGACTAGTATGAAAGATGATTCGTTTCTGGCTCAAGGTGAATACCCTAATTCTTGTAACTCATGCTCTAATCAACATTTAAAATCAGTCATTGAAGAACACTTAAGCAACAAAAATCTTCTTGAATGTTCTAGTACTCCTATGAAACTGATTAGAGAAGAAGTTACACAACTAGAAGAAGAAACTTTAAACCTTCATCCTCAAAATGCACTTTGTTCATAGGAAAGACTAGATGCGTGTCACATAAATTTTGAATTATCTGTCACACAAAAGGCAAATCCAGATGATCATATTATGTTGAGGATTTCATCACCAAAACAGAGTAAGAGTTTTAAAGAAAGTGAAGAGAATTGTCTTGAGAATACCATTGTTGATTATCATAGTTCAAGAGATTCTTTTTATCTGCTTATTTCTGATTCCTTTTATTCTTTATATCCTGATCTATTCCTAGATTCTGGTGGACTTGACATCTTACCTACAACATCCTACTCTTTTCCACCACAATCATATCCTTTCGATATGATAAATTTTGGTGAAATCAATTCCAAACCCAACATTGATAAACTTGGATTTGATGCTTGTTCACTTTCATCACTCACATGGGAAAAGGACATGTTGCGAGATGATTTTACACAGTTTATTGTTGAAAAATACAATGCATTATATCTTATGGAGATCGAACATTCTAAGTTGCATATTCATTCTTTGATTAGCTCGAATCTTAATGTTTATACTTCACATTTTGAAATGAACGATCTCATCGAAGGAAACATTCAACCCAATGATCTAATTGATTGCACGAATTCTCCTATGATAAGTTTCCCATTGATATATTTGTTTCATCAAAGTCATGGTTTGTATCCCCATTTTTGTGACAGGATCTTAGGATGGCTTGAATATTCTTATATAAAAAAAATTCATAATGAAGATAAAGTTGCACTTGCTTTATTTCTACCTAAGAATCTTGGAAGTAGGCGTGACATGTTTCTTTTAGATCCTCCATGTGAAGAAATTAATGAACACTTAGAGGGTGGGGAATTTTAGCCTTGGCTGATGGTTATTCCATTTCCTCGTAATCCTGACAAGTTTTTCAAGACTACTTACACTCACCCATGCCATTATGACCCTTATCACGACAATATTGCACAATGGATGGAGGATTCGTACAACAAGAATATCCAAGGAAATGTTAAGATCATGCTTACTTTGTTTTTAGATGATGATTATGAAGGTAAGTGTGATATGTTTCTATCATTTGTTGATATATTAGTAATGCTTGATCTTGTTTCCATTGCAGGATTAGAGTTATTCCGATGAATACATTGGAA